>OLMO02000252.1:7590083-7610309 GCA_900291935.2 Cassiopea xamachana
AATGCACAATTAGTTTGTTTCCCCCGTCGCTAAGGGCAATCGGAACTGACCAATCAGGAGCGTTTATGGTTGAAAGCCGTATTGCTTCGATAAAAAGCAGATGTTCAAAGGCAACCTCTTGTTTTGAAAAGGAACACAATGTAAAGCCTTATTTAATAGCTGTTGTCGTGGAACCACTCGGTCATAATAAACTTCTGGAAAGGGCCTAGCCATGGAAAGGGACTAAGTGGAAAGACTTTCACAGAACGTATATTCCAAAGTTGAACGAGGGACATCCAAAGAAGAATGCCATCCTAGCTCAGGACTGCTAGCTGCGAGCATAGAGAGTAATAAAGACTAGAGAGCTAACCGTCCAAGCGAGGCTGAAGTCAACATGTGTATTGCCGCCATATTGTTCGTACGGCAGAAAGGATTATACAGTGTACTCACGTTTTGGACAGATCCGCGATAGGTATTTTTAATTTCGTCCTAGAAAGTGCTTAAAATGGAATTCTTTTTATTTTGTCTCTAAATTGTTATGGTATAGAATGGTTATCTCTTGTTGTGCTTGAAATTGCCAGGACAGGTAGAAGCTTCCCAATGATGGCCCTACCAGTAGTGGAATATTGAATCGTTCCGAGTTCACGATCTCTTTTCATCAGTAGGTTGGGATCAAAACTAATGGTACATAGCTAAGAAAACGAAAGCTCCTTTTCCTTTTGAATTGCAGTACTCTTGTTTTTATACTAGTTATTAAGCCAAATACAGTATTTCGTCGTTGCTCGACGAACCACAAAAATTTCGATGAATTTGGTAAAGCAAATGTGTCTTATAGATACTGGTATTTCCAGGTCATAGCTAGATTGAATACATTATATATTATTGGGTATTCCCCTGAGATTGCTCTGACCATGTCTCTCAAGACACCATTTTGTGATTAGTAACATTTTTCACGTCTGATTTCATGTACACCTCTTCCAAAAATTTCCCAAATAAGGCTTAGGAACTCAATTTGCAACTTTTAGGTTCCCATTAGATGCAAACAGGAGAAAACTTTGGGTGAAGGCACTTTGTAGAGATATGTGGAATTCTTCAAAATGGTCGTTTGTGTGTAGCAAGCATTTTAAGGAAACTGATTATGTCACTCCTCTTGGACTTCCAAACCCAAGGCTTAAGAAAAATGCTGTACCTTCAATTTTTGACTTCCCTAAACACTTGCAGGCACCCCAAAAGTTCCAAGAAGAGAGCTTACACAAATAGGTAATTCAACAGATCAAAATAATGCATTTGATGAAAACATGCTTGCACAAAATTTTTCTCATGTAACCCAAACAAACTACAAACATAAGCAAGAGAAAAGGAAGAAATCTGATTTAACACCTATAATGCTAAAATTAAAAAGAAAAGTCAAAGTGTTGCAGCAGAAAATTAGAAAGCAAGCAAAAAAGATGTCTTCTCTGAAGGATATTATTGATAACCTAACAAGGAACTACTTGCTAAAAGAAGCACCTGCTGAGCTACTAAAAGACCAGTTTTCTGGTCTTACTCTTGAGATGCTCAACAATGAAATTCAAATTGCCAAAAGAAAATGTAGAGGTCATCGATTCACTGAAAAAGTAAAAAAAATTGCCTTTAAAAGTTCATGTTTACTCGCCAAAAGCTTGCCCTTATATGCGCAAGATATTCTTACTTCCTCATCAATCATGAATAAGACACTGTTTTAGCAAACAATTTTTCTCAAGACCACATTGAGCTTGTGTTTGCTTGTATTCGGGAAAGGGGGGTTGTAATAATAACCAAAACACTCTTCAGCTTAAGTATGCGTTGAGAAGCATTCTTATGAAAAATTGTATAACTGCATCACAAAAAGCCAATGTAATTTCACTTGAAAATGAAAGCACAGGATCCTTGTTCAGTCTCAAATGGAGCAAGCATAGATCTACAATTGTGGAAGAAGCTGGTGATAGTGACAGTGATGATGCACAGCTTCAAGAGCTTTCAGATGCATTGAACAGAGTGATCATATCAGACATATCAGAAATGTGCTGTTCTACATTGCAGGGTTCATTATACGAAAGCTGAAAAGACAAATTGACTGGTCTGAAGCATTGTTGGTAAATTCCAGCCCTTCAGCTACCTCTGAATGTAGAGAAACACCTTCACATCAGCATTACCTAGAGAGGAGAAACAATGGAGGATTAATCAAAGCCTCTTACGGTGTATATAGAAAAATTAAGTATGCTGAGCAAGCTTTACGACTCACTGTCAAGGGAAATGGAGAAATGAAAATAAACAACAACCTTATAAAGAAAATGACAAATCATGTCATTGTCACAAATGGGCCTAGAATTGAGTCATTTTTCCCTCCTTGCAAGATCATAGATTTGAGATTTATCCTATATTTGAGGATGATCGTTCAACTCAACTGATTAAATAAATATGCCATCGATACCTCTTAATGAGGATGCAGACATACGCAACGAGATACAGCAGGCAATCATTATGGACAACACTCCATGCATAAGACATCGTGTGAACAAAATGGTACTTTTTACAAACGTTTAAGTGATGTTTTTGTGGATAAACTACTTAAACATCAATCGAGGATATCGTTAATGGTACAATGGTTGGATGCGTTTACCACATCAAATATTTACAAGGTCCACTCAAGTAATTATACTGAAATGAAGTCCTAGTCCAAATACAAAAACCCCATGCCACTTTGCAAGACCTATGCTAAAGCATCCTATTCAATATCAAGCTTAAGTCGGGTATATATGATAAAACTTTAGGATATGAACTGGATTCAAAACAAAAATTATCCTTGCACACTTCTAGTTCAAGTTCAGGTCGTTCGACATCTGATGAAACAGAATTCGTTAGTCTACAACTCAAATAATAGCCCTGTCACAAACCATGTTGATCTAATACGTTGTTTTCCTCATTTTCTAGGTTTATATTTTGTTTCCTATCGCATTTTCTTGCCTTTTTCACTAATTTTCTGTGCTTTCTATGCCTTGCTGTTCGCTTTTGCGTACGGACAATATGGCAGCAGTTCGCATGCGCGGCTTCAATTGTTGTCAATAAACCACAGGTAGGTAGCCCTCTAGTCTTCATTATTATCTCAATGGCTGTGATATGCAGTAGGCAAAAGAAATATCGTTATATGCATTTTATACAAAAAAGTTAATAGGATTACCTATTCAAGAATAGAGTACAATAAATTACACTATTGCCACTTCTAAAAATTTATTTTAATAACCCGCCTATTCATGAAGCGGAGAGCCTAAAACTTTCACTGATTTCCTCATCTGCATTGATGCTTTTCAATTGAATCTTGGTTTTTGAGATAAGTGACAAACAGTGAAAGCATCCTGTGCCTGAAGATATGCTGCCTATTTCAAACTTAAGTTTCAAAACTTTCCTGAAATCTTCCTTTCATGTTTTTTCCATATCTATTAAGAAAGAAATTTTTGATGATTTCTCTGTTGGTGAAATTAAACATACTTTGTGCTTTAAGGATTTTTTCATCATTTGCTTAGTGGATTTGACCATACTGTACTGGATTTCACTGTTCTACTAATGTTATTACATGGAGATTTCCCTCAGGCTACCGTCATGGTGATCGCTAATTACCTTCTGACAATTCATATGGAGAACTGAAGTCTCAGATAGACTCAAAGAAAGGATATACTCCATAGTATTGGATGGGAAACCGTTTGTCTGCGGGTCAGCTTGTGGTCTGCTCAGAGAATTTTGTAGCCTTCAAGGAGAAAGAATCATATTATTAAAGTAGATTGTATCAGCTTCGACTTTTATCATTACCACCATTACAGGTTTTGCTTTTTCTGCAAATGTCTTTTGAATTTGCATAATAGTGCCATTCTAATGTAGTCAAGGCAGTTATCTGACAATCTTGTATCAATAAAAATGAAAGCTTTTGAATATGTCATGTTGCTACTTCCAATAAGAATGTTATTGATTTATGAGGGATTTATAGAAAACACCTGACATAAAATCAAACAATAAGGAGGACTGTACATAAGCAACACTAACTAGGGCGATTTGAGGCAGATCTATGAGATATGGTATCTAAACTAGCCATGATCTGCAAGGTTTTGCATATGAAGGCACTTAGTGATGTTGTAGAGTGCTTGCTTAGCAGTTCAGAGCTGACTGCTGTCATAATCTTGTTGCCATTCTACTCCAGGAATACTAGTCAATGGGCTGTCGGAGTTCAGTAACATTACATTTTGCAGTCCCACCTTGCTTTCTTTCCATTTAATATATGATAAAAAGGTGTACCATGATTATTTCTCTAATGGAAATCTGATACCTGGACAAACTCACCCATCATTGATGGACGACCACTGCTGATTTCTACAGTAAGAAATTATACAGTCTCAACAATCGGTTATCCAAATGTTTGAAGTATTTCTAGAACTTATATGGTACATTTCTTGCATTTAGTTGGAACACGGAGTTAATCAGTTAATTCCTTCCATCCTTTCTTTATCATTAGTCCGGGTTCTGGCATGTCAATAATCAACAATTGAGTCCCACTGGTCTTTCATTTTTTAAATCATGCACAGTGACGGGCCAAATCAGAAAAGTGATTTCTTACAAGTCCCGTGTGGGAAAATAGTGAGTTGCAACCAAAAAATGATTGCCTCACTCTCAGATCTTCAACATTGTCGTCCCATGTTATATACTCTATGCTATATCCATAAAATTTGGACAGTGGGCTCTCTATCTGAAAATTGCTTCAGACAACTGGAATCGCATTCACAATCATCAAACACCTCATAAGAAACGAATAAATGGGACAGGTGAATATAAGAAGCTGTATTCTGTTTCAATAAAAATGGTAAAATTTTTCAACAATCGTTACCATGCTCAATAATTGATTTTACTCAAGGGTATTGCTGTCAAAATCATCAAAAACGCCTCATAAGATAGAACTAATACGGACAGGTGAATATAAGAAGCCGTTTTCTGTGTCAATAAAAATGGTAAAACTTTTCAACAATCGTTCCCATGCTCAATAATTGATTGTAATCAAGGGTATTGCCCTCAAAATCATCAAAACACCTCCTAAGAAACAAATAATAGGGACAGGTAAATATACGAAACCGTTTTCTGTGTCAATAGAAATGTTAAGGTTTTTCAACAATCGCTCCCATGACCAACAAACGTTTTTAATCAAGGGTGTATTTAGACAGGACACATAGCCCAAGAATCTAAATTCCATCTAATTTTTGTTTTCTCAACGGTTTCTTGTAGAGGAAGGCTTAAGCTTTTACAATCTTCCGGGTGACTTTTTTGGAAGCATCCAAATTTCACGTGATCTATGACGTCATTTCATGGTCAAAGTCGAGACAAAATTCTAAATAACTCTTCAGTAGTGCAGAATTTCAGAATGAATATTGCTTATTCAGGCTCGCCACAACACAAGATTTTGTTTGATCTATATTCAAACATGATTTGTTGACATCAGCATTGTCACTATGAGGTCATCACATGGGCACTTAAGACAAGAGACGTCCTTGCAATTTCAGCATTAAGCTTTCTCTTTGGACAAATGTTTCATAGAAACTTTAAAACTCTTTCTGCTAAGGCTAAACTATGAGATAAACAGCTATGGCACCACCGAGGTGTTTTGGGGGGGTTGCAGCCCCAAAAATTTCATTAAGCTGCCTGTCGGCACCTAAGTTTTTGAAGATTTTTATGACCGGAAACATAGGGAGTTTATTATTTGTGTTACCTTCTCACATGACGTTCTACTTCTTGGTATCAGTCAGTTTTGCAGTTGCAGTTGCATAGCATATGTGACACCTGAGAAGAAAAGTTGGAGAGTGAAATAGTGCCACAGTCCCCACAGGAAGCGAAGTTAGAAAATTCTAGCAAATCACACTTCAGATTAGCTTTTAATATTGAAGAGCAGGCTATGAAGTGCTGACAGTGCATAGAAAATATAACCTCAATTTTATGAGCATTGAAAGACATCTTCCACTGATATTTCTGTAATTTCTTTGGACTGGCACCACTATTAGGCTGGAAGAACAAATATCTTCAAAACTATTTCATGCCTAGTACTTAGAGCTTAAAGTTTGTTTGGAATCTATCCATGCACAGTCAATCCAAATATTGTGGGGGGGGTGTGATCATTTATAGGATAACACAGAATTCAGAAAGACTGTTGTCCAATAGTTTGTCACACCGAAAATTTTTCACTTAGCTGTATTCTGTCACACTAGAAGTCAGGGAAATAAACCTTTCCTCAAACAACAGGGCTCCCATCAAATTAGGGAATTCGTTGAACATATGGGAATTTTATTTTCAATCAGAAAAACTCAGGGGAACAGGACAGATGTTTTGAAAAATTAGGTAAATCCCAGAAGTTTTAGAGGTAGTATTGTTTTGTTTTAAAGTGGTTACTTTCTGTAACTCAGTCACAACTCCAGTTGAGTGTGACAACTGCTAAGTTTTCCCCTTGTTTAAAGTATTTTGTTTTGTACAGTCATTTTGATGTGCAGTTTGAAGCTATATAGTGCCAAAAGTTTGACTTGCAAAAAATTGAGTCAAGGCTCTCCCAGCCCCCATATGTCAAAGGAGATGATAAGAACATCAGGGGAAACTGAGTGGCGTATCACAAAAAATATCGGGCAAAATTTAGGAATTTTGTATTGAAATTCAATGTCATGTTACTTTAACATTTGCCATTTTATTTGAAGTAAAACATACACTGTCCGTTATGAAGAAATTTTCCTTTATCAAAATCTCTTTTCTGGCTGGAGAAGGATGTTTGCTGTAGAGATGTCTGTTGTATAGAGCAGTGCTTCTCAACCTTTTTAATCCGCTTCACCCCTTTAAGAGACAATTCTCAGCTATTCAACCCCACCACGACAAGTCTTCATATTATAGAAAATTAAAGCTAGGAGATAATAACATAGGATGTATACTATAACAAAGCACAAATGCTGTATTTTAACAACAAAAGTTCTTTTTTCACAGATTAAATGGGTGTTATTTTGGTCTGTAATAAGTTATTACTAAAAGCAAATAACAAAATTATCAATGCGAGCCTTGGGCTTGATGTCGAACAACAACAAGGGTTTTTATAGTTGGTACTAGCTCTGTTAATTTTAGCCATAGGTCGCGATTTATAACGATCTGAAATGACAGGAAACCCGTATTATACAGCTGACACCAAACTATCTGCCCAATTACAACTTCACTCCTTTGTGGTTAATTCACCCCCAATTCACACTTTCTCAAAGTTTCACCCCTTAGTATCTCGAATTCACTCCAAGGGGTGCATGTGCACCCCGGTTGAGAAGCACTGGTATAGAGGTTGCTTCTGGGTTTGCCATGGGAATTTTGGGACCACATCTTTGTCTGTTATTTGGTAGTGTCTGTTTCACAGGTTTTCTCTCTTTGACTTGTCGAGCTCTTGTCCTTCGTGTTTCATCATTGAGAGGGCCCATCCTTATGAAATTCTTTGCATAAAATGTACTATTTTTCTAGTACTGTTGTTTTTGTTTGCATCAACATGTAATTGAGCCTTGTTAGGTTGTTTTAAAATTATTGGTATGTACTGGAATTCAAGAGGAGAAACTTAAGAAGTTTTTAGGTAGCTCCATGTACAATAACATTTTTCCTTTAAACTTCCTATGTGACTGTAACTGTAGTTGATTCTACCTCTATTTTTCTGTTGACAGAGTAAGATCAAACCAGTTAGACATTTCATTGTGAGTATTTAATTTTGTCTGAATTTTACAGTTATAATTCTTGTTATTTGCATTTTCAGTTACGTTTCACTTAAAAGCAATCTATTGAATTACATATGTAAGGTACTTTAATAGGAAACTTCAAAGAAGAGCTTTTCTTTCGTAGCATCCCGGCATTTCATTTTTTTGGTGCCTTAAGGCTAAAATAAAGTTTTTTTGTCAATTTCGAGTAATGAGTTAAAATGTGTGACAAAATTTGAATGGAAAGATAGAAATGGTCAGCTTTTCTCAAAGATGGACATGCTTAAAGGCCTATCTCCACTGAATTCGAATTTCAGACTTCGCAGTTCCCATGCTGAATTCCGAACTCCGAACCTGATACACATTGAAAAAGTTGATCGCACAAAGTCTATTGTTATCAAAAGTGATAGCCTATTGTTTCGAACCAGCATGTTCTGTCATCATCATGTAGCGTCAACTGAAAGCGTCAACACGGGTCTCGAGCCAGTGGGAGTTGAAGCTTGATTCGCTATTTCATCTGGGAGATTTTGGGACGCTATTGTACGTTTGGATAAAAGTATCAAATACGAATGCATCAGTTTTGGATGCAAACATTCAGATGCGAACAGAGAACAATGAGTTTGCATCCGGAATCCGAAATCTGAATGAAGTAGAGACGGGCCTTAAATTTTCAGTCAAGCTGAGCAATGGGAGCCTCTCCTAAGCTGTAAGATGGGGGTGTTCATTGTTTATGACACAGTGAGCTCAGTGTGAATGATCCCACCTAAGCATGCGGTGCCATCATAATGTGGAGCTTTTGACGATGTGGATGAGGGCACATCACTGTACTGCACAGGCAAACTGCACACTTGTTGTGAATCACCAGAGAACCTTGTATCACACGGTTGGTTCGAAGCAAAATTTCTGAAATTTTGTTGTGTTGAGGACGAATTTTTTTTCCATTAGTATTTAAACAGTTTGCTAATTTAAGGTAGAGAAAGTGCTTTAGGACAGAGTAGAAACATTTTTGTGCCAAAATAATTGCATGACAGACAGGGGTGATTTCTAGATGGACTCAGGGGGACTGAGAAGTATTGAAAGGTACTGGAAATTATTTCAAATGACATGTAAATTGTAGGCAGGTTATCCACTCTGGCTGGAACAGCTGGAAAATGAGCCTTTTTCAGAATTTGGATAGAAAAGCTGGAAAACCATAAGTTTTTCTCCTGCTTTTGCTGGAAAAGCTGGAATGTTATTTTTGGGTCTTACAATAAGTACCAGTATTATAAGATGAAAAATGGTCTTATCAAGAATTAGGATCTAAGAAGACAGAATTGCCCAACATCACATGGGAAAAGCCCTTTTCACCAAGTTGTGGGAAATAGTGAGTGCCACCACCAGCGTCTTTTTCATTTCTTATTATATTTTTGTTGGTCATCTGTTGTGTATGTGGATTATGTTTTGGTGTATGTTTTGAGCAAGATTCTGGTGAGAGCAGAAGAACGCAAAAGTGACCAATAAGAAGTATTGGAAACTAGGACAATCGTAATAAATCTCAACGTTCAAGGATCAGCAGATTATCTGAAAGAAGCAGAACAAAAGGATTGCACCTTAAGGTATTAAAGAAGGAAGTATTTCATGAAGACTTTGGACTGCTCTGTAATTGACATCATTGAACATTGGGATACTTCAGGTTGCCTCGTGACTTCTTACATTTGTGTTGATTTTGTGTAATGTCGTGCATTTATGCCCAGAACTTAGCATTAGTAAATATAGCCTATCGTTGCCTTTGAGGGGACAGTATCAACACTATCTAACGTCTTCTATCAGAGGCCCTGAATACTGGATCTTTGTTAGTTTTATATACATGGTGACCAAGCTTGAATACGCATATGATTTGACTTTGCTTCTAATGTGAGAGCCTGGTAGTAGCGATTTTCATTGTTTATTTTTCTGCTACAGTTTTCAGTAATGATGTACCTTTTTCAGGCTTTCATCATAAGAAACAGCAAGCCACTCTGATTCATCGACTTGCTTCTTCACCCCTTTAGCAAAGAAGGGTGCAATTTCATAATTGACAACATATTTTAGTTTGTCTTTACCAAATTCCATCTTTGAACCAGTTTTGCTATCTGGCAACATAACTTTGAAATTGTTTATTGAGTCTTTTACTGAATTATCACTGTAGCCGCAACAAACGTGCCTGATGGCTCATCGAATATAACAGCCTACACTGTACAGAGTGATCACAGAAAAAGTCGAATTGACAAAAGTCTGTCATCAATTGTTTAATCTTTGGATCAAATTACAAATATCACCTCAAACAATGTGCTTGATGGTGCATCAAATTATTGATATGGGTTTACCAACTCTGTCTGCATGCAGAATTTCTATACCAAAGCAATGAACAGAATATTGTGGAAGAAAATAGATCAGGTAGTTAAATCGGCCTATTCCTGATGGTCAACATGGAACGTAATTTCTTCATGACCAGGAGGAGAAGAGACAAGTAGTAGTTGAAGTAGTATTAGTATTAGTAGCAGCAGTAGTAGTAGTAGTAATTGCTTCTGTATTCTTTAATATAGAACTCTCCATCAAGAATTTTTTGCTCTTTTTCTCCTAGGATAACATTTGATTGATGATGTCACTTACAAACATTTATAGAAGTGTTCTAATAGTATGAGACTGCTTAAAAGACAGTTGACATATTGACAGATGTATTTTGCAATGGTTTTGTTTTATATGTAATTTCTTCTATGTTCATTTGAATTCAGTATGTAATTTTGAGTATGAAATTCAGTTGTTCTTGTGATTTTATATAGCGAGGAATTTCCTGATTGCAGAAAGAGCACTAAGTACTCTATAGATGAATTCCTTACCTCAGCAGTAGCGTGATGGGCTGTGCTTTGCTAGGGGAGCTGAGCCCCGTTATACCACCGCCCTATTAGGTGGAGATGCATGTGGCTAGAAATTCAAAGGGTTGGGAGGTTATGCAAGTTTTAGTTGCAAGAATACAGTTAGTTGAGGCCCTGGGAGTGATCAAGAATAACTCAATTTAAAGGTAGATTACTATTGTAGCAATGGGAACTTAAGCAGGGTCCTTGAAGGTGAGAACTTTTCCATGAAAGTTTATTAAACTCCTTGAAATTTTTGAATGCAAAAATTGAAGTGAAAGAAATATGCAAAAATAGTCTGAAGAAGATCGCACAAGTAAACTCGTGATATTCAAAGAAATGTCTCATTTCCCGGACTTTTGGCTTTCTCTGTATTCAAAGTCTATTACGTTGGATCTGTGACTAGTCCTTGAAAGCTCCTTGAATTTGCCTATCAGAATCCTGCACAAGCCCTCTATAAAGGCTTTTGATACAAGGGTAGTTGCCCATGCACTTGATGCATCTGGTATTCTTCTCGTACACAGTCTGTGCTTGAGGGCCCACCCTGATTGGGCCCATAGGAAAAAATTCAAATTTTAAGACCCCAAATGTTTGGAAAATGCAACTATGAGATCATTCGGTGAATGATCCGATAATTGCATCTTCAAAAATAAGTACAAAAATAAGTGGGCTTTGTGCCGTAAATGTGCGGTGGCTGCTTTGGGTCACCGTACTAACCAAAAATTTCAGCGCTAACTCTAACACTTGAAAAACTGTACGCTGAGGCTGCAGATAATGGAGCCGTGCAACTGCAAGTAAATGATTTACCTAGTTAGTAAATTGTCCTATTGTCACAGACCCTATTGTCAAGAGGAAAAACTTTTCACTCTATGCTCTATGCATGCACATTAGTGAATTGCGAAAATGTTCCCAGTATACTTGAAATGACGATGAATGTTGGAGAAATGGAAAAGGTTAGACGTTATAATATATTGAAAATAATAACTTGAAAATCTTAGTAGAGCAATGGTACACTACCTTACTTTGTATTGTTTGCAGAAAAAATATTCGTACTTCTTCAGAGAATGCCAATCTTGAGAGCTTACACTATGCAGATAAATGAAAATTTTGAAGAAAGAACTGTACAGTCATTCATATCTCACCACCAACAATCAAGTAGAGATTTAGTTTCTTTACAACCATGTGCACATGTACACTTACAAACTTTCTTAAACCTTCACAGTCAAATGCAGAAATTTAACTTTTCCAGTTTGTAAGTGGTTCTTTCCTATAAAAAGTGGAACGCATACCTGCTGTTTCGGGGCATTTTTTAACATTATTGCTACGGGGGAATTTGCCCTTGGATGCCCATTGCTTGCCCCCCTAATAAGGCAGAATTTCCCCCTTGTTGAGGACCAATCTGGTGTCTTTGATCTGTAAAATTTCGAAGTATTGCAGGAAGAAGGTGAAGAAAATAAATTCAAGACCCCAACAAAATTATCCTAAAGATTTTCAGATCACCCCTCATTTGCTCCCACCTCTGTAATAACACGCTCCCTAACTTTCTAGCATCTTACAACGGTTAAGGTTACTTTAAAATATAGCATATTTCTTTCTAGGACATAGATGTAGGAACATGCTTTGGAAAACGCAGTCTGATGATTTATTGAAGAACAAGTGCCACAACAACAATTGTAGTCACTCAAATTATTCCATTTCTCATCACATCTTTAATTTCATCTTTAATCAACACTACTATTGACAATCTATTAGAGCATTAAACGAATCCTTTATGACAACTCCATTAAGACAAAAATTCAATTAAGACAGACCTTTTACTACAAAACCATTAAACGTTCAGGGGCAACTTGCCCCATCTTCAGTATAACAAGAATAGAAAAAGGGAGGCTTGTGGCCAATTAAGGCAATGAACCATAAATTGGGATATGCACTCTCAGATGCCAAATAAAGGCCCCCCTGTTTATTAATTTTTCTATTTTCTTCCAACCGCCTGGACCTTATTAGAACCGCCCCGGTTTATCAATTTTAAGGAACTTGTTTTTTTTCTACAAACCCCTCAGTTCATTTCCTTTCTTTGTTAATACTATTTATGTTCAATTGTCATGGTAAAATAACATACTACTGTATATATTTTAGTTTTATGCTTTGTGACAACCTGTTTTTGTTTTTTTATGTCTTTGTATAATCATATAAAGCATTTTCTCAAATCCCGACCCCCCTGTTTATTGAATTTAGGATTTTTTCTGACCCCCCTGTTTATTAGGACCCCCCATTTATTTGGCACTTGAAAGTACCATAGTGGGAAAGGGCATATAGACAAACACATTAACCAAAATAGGTATGTATATGTGCATATAAGGCATAGGGCATGTCAAACTAGAGCAAAACTAACTAGTAGACAGGGCAATTAAACAAGCGAAAATGACCTATTATGGCATAAAACGTAAAGGAGATACAAGTAGCATGAAGGATTTAAAAAGATATAAGGGTATTGAAGAATTCTGTTGATTAAGTATGGGATTATCCCTAGGGATAAGTAAGCTCTCGTGAATGAGTAGATCTAATTCATTGCTAGCATTCTCTAAAATTCAAAAATCATCTACAGGAGCGCTATGGCCATTGCTACTAACATGGTCTCTAATGGACGACGAAATGCTTTTGATTGTCTCACTCTTTTTGTTATTCCCTAAATGTCCTCTGCAGCAAACAATAAAATGGCGTTATGGTTTGCCCATAATAAGTAGCCCAGGGACTACACATAAGCTTTTAGACAACTGGCAAGCGAAGATGACTAGGAATACGATCCCCAAATGGGAAAAATTTCTCAATGTGCTTAGAAAGTGGTCATTATTCATGATCAGGGTGGGGACCGAAGAGAAAATGGAGGGGTAGCTTTAAACATGAGCTGTGCTACAATACCCGCCAAAAGTCCTAGGACACTTTGCATACTTTTAATCTAAATGAAACATTCGTCCCCCCTTCCTAAACAATGTTAGTTTTTGGGAGAAGTACATGTGGTAACGGAAAGATTTTTCTTGCACGATAACGCCAAGTGTCTCAGAAACAGACCAACATTGTTTTAGGGGGGAGGGGGTGCGTCAAAGCATGATGATTGACATGCTGAGAAAGCTATAGTTCTGATATGAATTTCGAAGGATATAAGATAGTTATAAGAAATTCGAAAGATGGATATAAGAAATTCGAAAGATATGAGCTACAATCATTGTGGGGTTGGGGTTTTCGGGGACGCTTATTACGATGTTGAAAATTTTTTGCATGTGAACCCTGTGACGTCATATTAATGCAATGGGGTAAATTTTCTTCTACTTTTCTGTTGATAATGCATGTAAAAGACATGTTAGTATATGAGAGTGCAGCCATATGTTATGTATGCCAAAACATGAGGTTGTAGGCTCTGTATTATGCAAAAGCAACAAATTTGTTACTAATAACGTGCTAATAATAAAGTGCAAAGGACGTAACCTCGTTTCCATATTTATGCTGGCAATATTCGACAGATTAATTTGGAATTTCGAAAAAGCGTTATAAGAGGTTGCCTGTGGCGACATTAATCGACTTTTAATGGTCTCAAACATCGAAGTGTGATTGGGAGACAGGTGAACATTTCAGAAAAGAAGAAAGCCCTTGCTACCTACTTGAGAGAAGAGTTCAACTGGCCATATCGTAAAATCGCAATTCGATGCAACATTTCAAAATCTAGTGTAGCACACATTTGCAAGTAGGGTATTGAGTGCAAACCGCCCAAAAGAGTAGTGGTAAGCCTCCAGTATTAAGCGCTAGGGATAAGGGTTATTTTCTCAGAAATTTTAAGTCTACGAGAGAACAAGATCCTAATATTAATGTAGGACTTGTTGCAATGGAGTGTGAGCTGCTTCAGGTAAGCACCAGGACGTTGTCTAGAATTGTCAATCAATCTGGATTTAAATATGTTCGGCCGAGGAGATACGGGATTCTCACAGCCAGAGACAAAAAAGAGAGTTGCTTATGCAGCTAAGGCCCTAAAAATACTACCCTTACGTTCTGCACAGAAAATGTTCTGCTATACTTAGATGCAGTCTTATTTTTCCATAAAAGAAACCCTTTCCGGGATGCTTTGGCACCAGCAGCCAGGATGTGGAGAACGCGTGGCAATGGTCTGGAGCTAATAGCAAAGGGAAGTAAAGATATACGGAGAGGGAATATTTGTCATTTCGTAGTAGGCATTTTTTTTGATGCTGGGGTTTTATTAGTGGAAGAATACACCAAAGTGAATGGGCAATTTTTTCTGAATTTATTGAAGCTATATTGAATAGAGCCCTTATTAATCGCGCTGCGGAAACAGGGAAGGATAGACTGTTGTTTTTGCAAGACAATGACCCTGTTGTATTTGGCATTGTCGATATGATTATATTCGTACTGTTCATGTTTTTCCAAATCAAATCTCTATATCAATACCAAAGGTTACACAATGTAGAAACTTTTCAGCGTCCCCACGCTGACTATCTGCTGGTTCAGGGATTTAGTTGTTAAAGTGCCAAGAGAACTCTCAGAGAGACACCAATTTGTATCCAGGTACTCTTTATGAAATTATTCTATAAAGCTGTCTACTTGAAGCCAACGTTACCATTTCTCTCTCTAATTTTGTCTCTCTCTTGATTCCTATCAAATCTGGTTTGTTTTCTCTATCTACTCCAATCTCTCTTTTCTCCTCTTTTTCTTCTCTTCTCTTCTCTTCTTACCCTCAATCCTCACTCTCTCTTTTTTATAGGTAACTTACATAGAATCTATAAATTGCTACCAATCAAATTTAAGAATAACAGGATACGGAATTTACGTAAATATGGTTAAGAAACAACTTGGAAAAGCAACTCTTAAACGTAAACATGACTAATGTAAGGCTATACTTGAATTAAACATAATAAACAACGATATTAGTGCATATCACAACCACTACTCATACATGATGTGCGTCAGCTGTGCGTGAATGGTTAGTGAGTGAATGAAAGAAGAAAGAGCGCTGCGAAGGCGTCCGCAAACCATGCAACGTATATGGAAAACCCCGACACACAATACACAAAGCTGCTTAATGTGTTTAATGTATTAGCCAATCATTACAGACCGGAGTCAAAATAGTGCAAAAGCAGCTGAATTATTGAAAACTTTCGCGATTGAGGTAGTAAAGATGCCTCTAAGATCTCCGGATCTAAACCCTACAGAGAACTTTTTTCATACTGTAAAGAGGAAACTTAGGCAAGATGCACTTAGATAAAACATAGTCTGCGAAGATTTAGGTGCCTTTAACCGTAGAATAGTAGAAACAATTTGCTCTTATCATAAAAATATAATTTGTAGAACCATTAGTAGCATGCATAAGCATCTAATTCAGATCACAGAGAATCATGGTTGCCAAACGAAGGATTAAGCATTCTATAATGCTCGTATTCCCTGATGTCTGTTCCAAGCTGAGAAAAATACACATGCACTTCACCACAACAGCAAGTCAAAGTTACTAGGCTTCTCTCTACATGAGGACTTAAATTAATAGGGACAGTATTGTGTATTGAATCTCCAGAGAGTTGGCTTCATACTGTATTTTCATCTGCTTCTCTTGCTCAATATCTTGAACTTGAGCCTTTTATTGAACTAATGCAATGTCCTCATTTTTTCAATGCAACATGTGTGATAACACTTCACTGAGCGTAGAGTGGCTGTACATCTGTAAGCTAAAGTAGCTGTCAGATCTGTCTTGTTCTGGCCTACTAACGCGCGAATTCCAATATGAAAGTGAGGCTTCCAGGTCCCAAAGTCCGGAGATTACCCTTTCAAAGGTAACTAATGGGGGCCCACATATTCAATTCCTATTTCTTTTTCCTTATGCAAGTGATGATCTGCTTCACCATATAGTAGCGTTATAGAACTTAGACAGTGCAGATAGCCCATTACTACCGAAGTGCAAACACATGCTTAAAACTTGTCATTATTTTATTCTCAGATATAGTGTGAACGTGGTTCAATTGATGTCATACTGGCATTGCTTTCCTGTAATACGTTTTGCTGGAAAGGCCTGATTTTACCGCAGGAACTGTTTAATGTTAACAAACTGCTCATGAAACGAGAAGTAAAATGAGCAAGTATGATACGGCCGATAAATCAGAACAGATATAAGATTAACCTTATAGTACTGGTGATAAACTGTCAAAATTAATATACAGGCTAGTAAGCGTTTTTTTACGACATGAATTGGTAGAGAAACCATTATCAGTGCGCGTACTTAAGACATCCAATGAGGGTAACGAAGTATTATCCTCAAGTTCATGTGTAAAAGATATAAATGCAGAAGTATCATCCACATATCCACGGTAAAGAAGTGGCTTAAAATGAAGAGGACAATTAAACAGAAATTTCTTCTCTAAAGCACACGTATTTATATTAGCAAGCGAAGGTCCCAATTGCGAGCCCATAGCCACACCAACATTCTGCTCGTGTAGTTGCTTATTAAAAATGAAGTGATTATCCTTAACTGCAAAACTCAAGAAGTTTCTTAAGCTTTGATCTATTAAAACAGCAAATTTTCTAAGCTTTAGGTGGCTGTTTCTTTGAAAGGTCTATCAAGAATAATTTGAATTGTTTCATCCAAAGGAATATTAGTAAAAAGACTAGTAACATAAAACTAACCATCAGTAGAAGATATTTAACCAGTAATTTCCTTAAAAAAAAGATTTTATTATATTACAATAAACAGTTGTTAGGTCTACATTTATCAAAAATAATTCCTGACTCATCAAGCACTGGAGTATCTTTTAAAAGTTTTACAACTACCAATTGCCCTTTTTACTGTTTTGGATAACAACTGCTCCATTGCTTCTCCCTCACCGAAAACCTTTGAATACCGACTTACAATAAATTTTTCACGCTTAATGTTGGCCATCCAGGCTTTTCTAACTGCTTTGTCCTCTGAAACTTATGATATGATATTTTTCCCTTTTGGTCTGCGCTGCAGCTCTTAATTTCTGTATGCATCCGTACGAAAAGCAATGAGGCTTTTTACTACTTGAAATGGCTGTTTAGGAAAGGACTTCTGATTTACAAACTATTAGAAAAAAACCAATGCAAAATTATACCGTATGCCATTAGGAGAAGCGCAGATTGTCAACTTCTATGTCATAGTTTCACGTGACATGTATTCTACTATAATTTTAATCTTACTTTTAATGGAAAAACTGAAAAATAATACGTGAAAAGTATTTTGCCAACACGTTTAGATAGTATAAGACTTCAAAACTAAGCAAACAAGTTTTGGCGTCAACTTCCGTGTCACTTTCCCTTTACAGTCTTTTCTTAAATTCCAACACCCCTCCCCCATTTATTTTGACCCTCCGCTTCTTAAATTTCGCAATTTTATTGACCCTCCCTGTTTACTATAACCCTCCGTTTATTTGACACTTGAGAGCAAGTGGGAGAAAGTCAGGAGAATAGCTATGAATAGTACACAGAGCAATATTCTTTTGCTACACAATAGATTTACTGTTCCGTATTTATAAGGTAGTTTTTATTTTTATTCATCTAGTCATTGTTTGTGAGTCATCTGTTTCCATGCCATTACCCATCAGTTGCCATCTTATGTTGAAATCACCCTTACGTAATAACCCTTTCTTTTTGCTGAGTCATGTGTCTGCCATAAAATGCCAACGCCGTATTGTGTAGTTCAGTCGTCAGTACAAGTCACAAGTTGATAGTGTAAGCCGTCCGTGAGTTTAAGTTGTCATGAGCTTCAGGTTAAGTTGCTGTTCTGTTCGTTGATGTTGCCGTTGTCACGGCATGGACTCGTAAGATGAGACATAGTTAAAGCTACTAATAGAAGAAGATTCCTGAGCTTTCTGTTATTAACTATTGTTATTCCTATTTAATTACTGCAAGATCCTACAAATATAACACTTTAACTTAGATTTGACAAAATTAAAATCTAGATGACCGATGTGATTCTTTTGAGCTCTAGCCAGTTTTCGAAGGGAGTAAGTTGATATATTTGTCTATGCACCCTTTTCCTTTATCTATGGTACACATCCCAAGTAACGGTTCATTGTTTTAATAGGCTATATAAGCTCCCCCAGTTTCTATTCTCGCTATATTGAAGATGGGACAAGTTGCCCCGGAACGTTTAATGGTTTTGTCGTAAAAGATTTGTCTAAATGGATTTTTTGTCGTAGCTTTTTACTTCTTAAAAATCATGTAAATAATAAAGTTATTTTAATATTTTTGTATCACATTTTGGACAAGAAAGATGATTTAGTTGTGAAAATTGGAAATAGGTTCATATATATGGGGGAACAAATTTGTTGTTGTAGAAAAACAGTAAGAAGATGTGGTGTATAAATAGATTTCGTCATCTGATTGAATTTTCAATTCAAGGGGTGTAACACAATGGCTCAGTCCAGCTTATTTTCCTACTCTAGCATCATCTATTTGCAATATTTACAATATCAGCTTTTAAGATCGTTTCCATCAGTACCGGTACCAAAATTTCTGCTAACTATTTAGTAGGTTTGTGTTGTCTAAGTGCGATGTTTTCTTTATGGCAAGCCATACATTCACTATTGAACGTGCATTTCTCAACGATGAAATTGATAAGATTAACACGCAAATTAGGTACACAAAACGTGCTTACAATTCTCTTGAAAGATTCATGGAACAGTGTTGCAGTATCAAGTATTAAGTGCACTTGATAGTTAACAACTACAACAGAGTTGTGGAAGTGGCAGCATAGATATTAAATAAATGCCATAAGGCAATATGGATTACCAACATTATTTATAGCCATTAGTCCATATGAGTGGTCGTACACTCTCCCACTATGGTTGCAAGACATCATGGATAGAAACACTCTCCCCCCACATATAGTAACATTCTATCTAGACTTCCATTGTTCTAAACGGAAAAACCACATGTTCTAACATACCACCTCTACACCACATGCAAGCAATATCCTCACATACTTCAACCGTTCTGAATTTCAGCAATAAGGTACATTGCATGTGCACTTGCTTGTATGGAGTGGTAACATCAGAACACTACAGTATCAGAGGATTAGGGGGAGGTACCACACCATGACTCATACCTACATCCCTATGTACAGCGGTTTCAGATGAGTCATAGGTCATCTCTCCCCATTAAATGAATAGGCAACAACTGTACAACGCGCACAGACTGGAGACCGCTTGGAAATATCACATCCTGAAGGTAAATTTGCACTTGGGCTACGTGCCTATATTGAAACATAGCTCCCTGCTCTTCAATGTTCAATTGATGTGCACCTTGCCAATCACACCTCGCTCATTCTATAGCATGTTGTTGGCTATGTCTCTAAGTGGAATGATTCCAACTTAGAAGCCAGGCTTAAGGCCCTTGGTCAGCAAGCTACCCCAGGAGGGGTTCCCGGCAACCACTGGGCCTAGTGAATGCCAGCATGAGATGGCTAGCAGGCACTAACTTAACAGCCAGCCACACAGCCAGTAGGCCAGGTAGGCACCATACGAGAGCTGGCAAGGATATGGCTTCCAAACAGGCATGTATTCGCAAATCAGGCACTAGGACACCTAGGCTAACGCATAGGTGCCATAGACATG
>OLMO02000252.1:7626261-7636500 GCA_900291935.2 Cassiopea xamachana
CTGGATATATATTTAGGTTTACCTTTAGGTCATTATCCGACGTTTTCATACTCTGATGAGTGTCAGACGAAGAAAGCTTTCAGTATGTCAAAATTATGTTGCCGCTTTTTCGTGCTGTGATAAATATTCAAGAATTATCATTATGAGCATTGAACACAAAAAGACCATTTCCACCACACAAGATGATGATACATACTGACCTCAGACGCCACCCTTGCCTCCACCAGGTTTGACAAATACGCTACGTTTATCAAAAAATCTGATAGCGTATTTGCAACAAATCAGATGCATTTGGGGAAAAACAGCAAGTTTTAACATTTGCAATACAAAATTTTACGGCTTCTCAGCGTGCCGAGTATATGAAGTTTGCTGAAGACCTGATACTAGATCATTCCTGGAATGGCATATTGGCCAAAACTCAAGGGATAAGAATATGCATTTAGAAAGCAACAAGATACACACCTTCAAAGCACGACACATTGGTAGTAGAAAAAATTATAAATTGTCATTTGCCTCTGATGTAGGAACGAGACTACATGCAATACGTTCAAAGGAATCATGTACCAACATGTTTACAAGCACTACGAATGTGGACATGGGACTTAAAAGACCAGCCCTTTAATAGACCAACCACAACTTGCAGGAGACCCACAATTGTACCGGGACCGTTTGCAGACAGTACTTTAGGAAACCAACGCATATTCATACGCAAATCGCTTTCAACCATCTACAAAATGCCACCAAGAAAGACCACATTCACTATCACTACGACCACGTTCGCCAACAGCAATTCCCCCCGAAAAAATTGAAATTCCCGATGATGATGATGACACTCCTGCTGCTGCTACACCTGTTGATCCTCGAGAACATTTACCACCACCATCCTCACTACCACCAAAAAAGACAGAAAAGGACCACCGCTAGTGTTCCTGATGCACCTCCAACACCACCACCCTTATCATGCTCCTCTGCCTCTACCACCACACCCAGTATATCTTATGAATCATACGTTATACAGGAAATTATTAAAAATATGTCAAAATCAGATTGGGAGGAATGTCTGACACAGCACCCATACAAAATATTAATTGGAGACTTGCGACTCTTCCTGCACGAGAAATACATAAATGAAGAGAGCACCTCCATGCGTCAACACTATGGGGAGCTTTGCAACATTGCGGAATACCCGTCAACATACGTTCCTTTTAGAGACGACATTTCCGCAAAGAACTACCACCTCATACACAGAAAAGATCATGATATACCCCACTACCCCCAAGAATCCAGACACCTTCTTTATGCGCAAATTTGGTGGCTCCTCTTTCCTGTTTTCAAGTCCAGCCAGGAATACAAGTGTGATGTTTTCAAAGATGACACATTCATACTGCCTAACATTCACAGCAATGGTGGACTGATTGTTACAAAAGAACCAAAATATCCAGCACCATATGTGCTGTACAGACAAGGTAAAGATGGACGCCTGGTATTTGTACAAGATATGCCACAGCCACCACATGAACTGTATGAACAGAATGAATAGTAACATGTTATTGCTTGCTTTTTATATGTATACATTTTTTGCTTGTTATCTATACTCTTGTTGTTGTGTCATCTCTTTCTCTATTTATGTTTTCTGATCTGCAGCAGCAAAAGGGAAACTCGTGGGGAGGGCACCCCTCCTAGGTGGCGGACTTTTATTCCCCGTTTTGTGGACAATTTATGCCGAAAATTCCTTGGTTGTTCTTGTGTTGCAGGTGCTAATGAGAGGAGAGAGACCGAGAGATAGAGACGACTGATCTGGAGAGACTGACCAATTTTCTGAGACATACAGACCCTTTTGCTGAATGAACCCTTGTGTGACAGCTCATATGCCCTACTTACTTATTAGCGCCGCGAGCCACCGATATTGTCATCATTTTAGCGAGTGAGTGAGATCCCCTGGTGACACATAGGCAGGCAGGCCACTGGTGGCAACCATGCATGCAAGTACTTTGGTGGCAACGGTATTATGCTATACCTTGCTGTATTAGTATGCTCTCTTATATATTAGTATATATTATATATTGTATGTATTCGGGTATTCTATGGCGAAACCATGTTCTAAACGTGTTTCTACGCTGAATTTAGTATTATAAAGTGTTTCGCCATGAAACCTGTGTCCATTCTTGTTTTTTCAGTGTTTGCATACTTAAGCCCATTACGGCGGTTACAATGAACAAGACTGCACACAACATTGTTGGAGGAAAATTTCGAGGAAAGGAATGAAAACCATTGAGAAAACATGAGTTATGAGTCCTTTTGCACTGATTATATTAGTTTAGTCAATGTCTCCCCATGAGAATAGTGTTGGCCCCTATTCGCAGCGTGAATTGTTCTCTGCACTCCATGCAACTGAAGGCAGTAGTGTGGTGCATGCTGTGATGATGATGATGGTAGCCAATGTGACGTACTTGTATGTTCACCGTTCGCTGTCGCCAACGAACCCTACGAGAATTGAAAAATTAAAGAACCTACCTGTAGGTGAAGTTTGATTGAATTTCTATGAGTCATTGGCCGAGACCGGAGGAGCTGTGCGAGATAGTGCGTCGCGATGCATGTGAACCAGTCATTAGAGAAGTAAATGTATAAATAAAAAAAATTGAAAACGGAAAGGGTAGGGAATACATTATGACGGGAGGGCGCACAGCTCCTCCGGTCTTGGCCGATGACTTACAGAATTTCAATCAAACTTCACCTACAGGTAGGTTCGTTTAATTTTTCAATTCTATTACGTCATCGGCCTAATGACCTAACTCCCTGCGGAGCTGTACGAGATTTTAGAGCTGAGCCGCATAATTTCAATGAAGCATAATCACTGAATATAGACCCTTTATTGAATAGACTACGAAACATCAGATTACAACTGAAACCATGAGAATTTTAATTGGTATCTGCACCACCTAGGAGGCAGAGACGCAGGGATTATCGGCACCAATTTACTTGTCTTGGATAACGCCGCGTGGATTATTCATGCCAAGGCTGGGCCTGTGGAGTACAGGGCCAAATGCCATATTTCATGAAAATGTTATAATAATCTTGGCTGAGTACTAATATATCCCAAAGTTTGCAGGATGTTAATATTACCATGAAGAAGATTGGGGTACAGTGGAAAAGTGTAAGCAGAAACCATATATCCTTGATTTCAATAGAAAAAACATTAAAGTTGTCTGTTCTAAGCTGATCCTTCAATGCCCAAAGCAGTGATGATAACCATAGTATTTGTTAGAGAACCAACTATTCTCTATCTGATTTAGAGAAACTAAGCAATGAATAGTCCGAGTTTATAATAAGCATTCATTCATCGATAAGCAACTCACTCGGCAATCTATCGCAAAAAACTCTGTAAAACTAAACGTGCTTCGAATATATAAACCTAAAGTATGTCTACGCCCAGTGTCACTAACTGGCCAATCAAAAGCTACCTAACACTGGCTAACTGAGAAAAAATTGGATTATACATAAAATCAAACTATAAATTACTGGTTAATCAATTCGTTAATTATTACCGCTCGCAAAACAGCACCGCACCAAGCCTACCCCAGCAGTGTAGCAGCCAGCGCAAATTCCCAAAGTATGCCGCACAGGGGGAAGGTTTCCGCACAGTATTGCTACCGTGCTTATACTCAATGTGCTGGTATCAATCAATAAACATGTAAAGAAACTTGAACACAACGTCAGGTCTTTGGAGTCTTTGTTGAAATTTCTGAAAGAAAGGTATAAATTCAGACACAGCAAGAACATGTCACATAGCGGCATCTCTCACAAGGCAGATAACATGCAACAAGCAGGGCACCTTCATGACTATTCAAACAAATAAATCACTGCTAATGAAGTGACGCATGCATCAGAGAGAAAACCCAAATGGGGTGCACTGATGCAATTAGAATCAGTCATACTCATAAATTGGCGATAAACCTGATTGGCAAGATTTGCAGTTGACATCGAATGAGTGTTTTTTTTGAAACTTCTCATTTGAATACATCATTAACTAAATACAATAATACACCTCTCAAGTACATGGCAGTGTAAAATTGGCTTGCTTGTATAGAGCATAAAACAAAATGAAACAATAAAAAAAATAAAAAAAATACAGTGGAAGTAAGCAAACAAGGAAAAGGGAAATTAAATAGTTAAAAGTTCAGGGTTAGTCCAAGGCTTGTTTCGACGACAGAAAATGTAATAGCTGGATCGAATAGAGATGTTCATGGCTTTCATTATAATTCTTTTTGTGATTTTCTTATCAAAATGTAACTCTTGTAGTAAGGATAAAAGAGAATTGCAGGAAGAACCCATAACCCCAATAGCACCCATAGAGAGATTTACAAACACAACCTTACTATAAGAAAGAGAAAGATCATGGATCAGTGAACTATATTTGGCAGCTTTACGATCGCTATTGTTCTGTATATTTGTTTCAAAGCCGAGAGTAAGCTCAAGGATGTAAAGTATCTCTTCGTCTATAAGAAGAAGAAGGTCTGGACGTAAAGAATGACCAGTAATCAAGCATGGAGATAGAAAGGAAGGTAGATCAGCATAAACAGTGCATTGTTTAAGTGACGAGAATGTGCTTGCGAGAAAAAGAAGAACAGAGTTATGTCTCCAAGTGTATCTACCCTCATCTAGATATGAATTGCAGCTGGATTAATAATAATTTGTATAACACTCAGGTGTAACAATATGATATATTGCACCTGCGTAAAAGCGTTAATATGAAGAATCGTCATCAGTACATTAAATTATTATGAACAGAAATTTCACTTTAAGAGGAATGACTTACACCAGTAACAAAAATAATCTTTCCAGCTTAGCTCAATGCTGGTGTAGTTGAGGAGGGTATTGTTAACAGCATGACAGTAACTTCAGTAATACTCTTGCTCCCTGAGTTTAACTCAAGTAAAAACATGGCTGGCCAAGCTAGGCCACACAAAATGCTGAGTTACTTTACTTGGTAGCAATGCTTATAAATGTAACAAAAAAGATGATGGCAAGGGAATAAATATAATCCATTTACCAGTTAAAAGAGCACATTTACTACGTCGTGGACATGTTTGTATAAAACATATACATTAAATAGCCAATATCATCAGGCGTCAGTGCTAGTAATTGAAAAGTCAGTACTGGCATCATTAAATCAATATCAGAGTAACATTTCTTGCAAAATAGCAGCGTATGCAAGATAAAATAATAATAATAATACTATCTGAACAATTGTGATAAACTGCATCGATTATCCATCTGCATCAATAGTGTATTTTAATGCAGTTAACCGTATGCAACCAAAAACAAACATATATGGTTGACAGTAATAGAAGTGCATACTGCACTGTAACTAGTGCCCATATGGGTCTGAACAAGAGAAACGTAGAAGTGTTTATCATGTGCAACACACTCCTGTTCTAAATATAAAATATGGAAACTTTGCACATCATGATAGACTGTCATACGATTACTGGCAGTGAAACATTAGCCCAATTCTGAAGGAATATACTTTCGGTTTGCTGCTAAAACTCCAACTCTTGACAGCATCCATATGGAGAGTCATTAGGCTAAAGTAAAAAGTACATGGAATGAAAATCTATCTAGCAAAATAATGCCATTTGCTAAAATGTTAAAGCCATCAATGGAGCTCCAACAAAAGCAAGCGGGATGCTAGTTGATGGTGTAACAAAATTAGTAAATGAAAATTGTTAAGGCAAGTAATTTCTTCTCTCATTTTTGAATATTCCATATGAGAACTACCCCCAGAATAGGAGTGCATGGAAGGTGTGTCAGTTCACAATGTACTCACGGTACCTAGAGTTCTGATGAGTACAGTCATTGCTGGCTTGCAAATTAAGGGGAACATAGGTAGAATCTTTGTATATATAATGCAAAAAGTGATAAGTATTAAGGTTGAATGTATTGCATGCCCAACGAACTTAATCTGTTGTCTGCGGATAATCTAGTACTATTGTTGGTATATGAGCAAAACAATTCTCTCAGTATTAATAAGAACACTAAATTGCATTCGTTGTTAAAAACAACACTGTTAAATGTGTGTTGAAAAACAAGGCTTGAGAAATTTTTCAACTAGTCTAGTGAACCACAATAGAAAACTGTCGTGGGTTTTGAAGTGCAAATGACGAATGTTAATCTATTATGGAAAGCTGCATAAAGATACAAACTGTTTGGCAAGGCAACAATAAGTTTTGTAAACGATGAGAATTTTTCCCTCTCGGTATGCGATATGTCTAGTAAGTAAGGAACAAAAAATCCTTCGACACGTTACTGCACAACTTAGGATAATTACCCTTTCCGCATACATTGGGCATTTTTCGAAAGGTTAAAGCAATTTATACCTACATCTGGATCGATACTGAAAGGGATCCAATAGGGCGTATACTCAAATGTGAGTAAAAGATAGGAATAATAATTGAACGTACAACAGAAATACACCTAATGCTGTTCATAACAAAACACGTCTGTCGGGGGGTTACAAACCACATTGTTTGGTAAGAGAACCTGTAATTTCATTTCGGTTCTTAAAGTAACGTACTAGTAAGAAATGTAAAAAAAACTGAATAAATAATTTTTAAGAAGAAGCATTCTAAAATTATAAATCCTATCAGCTTATTTCATATGTATATCACAATTTCTTTAGCTATAGCTGTATCAGAGAATAGGCCAACTGATATGATCCAAAAGAACTCTGTCAACTCTATTTTTCAAACATTGAATGAAGTGCTCATGAATAAATAGGATTCCGTTTGACTAGTATTTTGTTACTTCTATCCGCCATTTCCTGGTAGACATTTCGAACAGAATGACTTGAAAGACATTGGGTTGTACTGTTTCTACCCTGAAGGTTGTGTGAAGTCTCCTTGAGCGTGAACTACCAGGATGTATTTCGCAGAGAATGGCAGTGTATCGCTCAAAGGAATTTGATATACCACTTGGAGCAAATTTGCGTTGCCGGCATCCTTCACATTGGCCGAAAGTAGTGAGCTTCATTCATGCACGAGCCCAAAAATCACATAGCAGGCTCTGTAGTGCGATTTAGATCATGTCAAAACACCGGGCACGCGCCTCATTGCAACCATTGTATCACTTTTTACCAATATAACCAAAAAATTTTTTGATGCTATTTTTAATATTCTAATGGCGCATTCCTCTATACTTGCGTTAATAAATTGGTTTTTAATAGACACAACTGCACCGAAGGCAGCTACACTATATCGTGAAATTTATAGATAATGTAATAGCCAGGAAATCCCTATTTATCTGAGCGACAGTTAGGTACAAGTATATGTTAGTAGGAGCATTTCATTGCACTGGCTCCAATGTCAATTTGATAATACGTCTATGCACCTCGTTTATAATTACAGAACTTCTATGAGATATACGGATCGGACAATATTACATCAGTTTCAACATAATGGGCTTATAATAGCCATTCTCACCAAAGGAGACTCAAACATCGTCAACTGAAAAGCGAGTCTCGTGGAATGCCAGGCTGTGAAATGGCTGGTGAGTGAGTTAATACATCACTTTCAGTATAATGGACTTATAATAGCCATTCTCACCAACGGAGACTCAAACATCGTCAACTGAAAAGGCGAGTCTCGTAGAATGCCCGGCTGTGAAGGGGCTGGCGAGTGAGTATCAAATAGGCAGCAGTAACAGTTGGCTGCCGAGGCTGAAGAATGCTCGTAATTTATCTTTCAGCAATGTTTGCTTATAAACAATTAGGTAAATGTGACACAAGTGATGCAATAATTTATGCCTTCTGCTAAGAAAAAGACTTGGTATTCCCTGTCATGGGAATCAGAATTGGAAACTTAGGCCATTTTACTATATTGAAATTGCGAGACGTTACTGTTGTTAGCTCTACTTTCACTGCTATTGCAAGCAAATGCTAGAAACAAATCAGACATCCATTGATTCTATGTAAATTCAAAGGGATTTTTCAAAATGTGAGCGTACTCCCCCTGCAAGTAAGTATGAAGGGATGAAATAAACAACTTTGTCGTGTAACGTGGAGCCTAAAGAATTAGCATTGGCTTGACGCCATTGCAAAATTGTCGCTACTTTCTGTAGAAATAAAGCAGATATATGTTAGACAGAGCTATTAAAAGATATAGTACTTATCTGAAATGTAAGAAGCACCAACTTGAGCGGCCATTTTGATCCAAAATGAACGCAAATAATGAACCAAAGGAAGAACGTGCTGCAAGTATGACTGGTTAGCACAAGCATCAACACACAACTGGTTCACATGCATCGCAACGCACTATCTCGTACAGCTCCGCAGGGAGCTAGGCCGATGACGTAATAGAATTGTTGGTCAATCTAAAACAAGCGCAACACTGAATTCTATTTATTTCTTTATTTGGACTAGCCTTATTCATTTCCTTCATTGGATTTGAGATATATAAATCTTGGAGATGATCCCCGTGCTGTACAAGAAACAATAGATACTCTCCAATCTGAAATAGACGCCTCCACCCAAATATTCATGTTTTCAAAAATGCACACCAGGATATTCCTATTGCAAACCCCTCTCTTATAAAGGACTTATGTTTGGAGAGTAGTTATGTAGCCGGGCTTGCGGGTAGTCTTAAGCTGGTTATTTTCAAAAGTGAAAAGGGATTGAAGAGAGGAATGACAAAATTTTCCAAGCAAATTCTTTCATCACAAGAACATTTGTGCTCATGATACATCAAACAAACTACTATGCTCTATCAATATTACAATAACTTATAACAAATGAATGTGACAGAAAATTACAAATGTGATCACTATGTCTACTATTACGCTATCAAATGTAAGATTACAGTAGCTTAGGCGAATTAGAAATCGACAGGAGGGATAGAAAAAGTAGATCTGCTATGAGTTCATATCTTGCAGAAAAGTAGAATATTTAAAACATTCAAAAATTAAATCGCTGAACTTCATTGAGCATGGCCCACTCACACTCCTACAAATTCAAACATAAAATCGCATTAAGGAAAATAATAAGTTATCACATTTAAGTTATAAGCTACAATGCTACTGAAGAATTACAAACTGAAAAATAGCACTATGGAAAAAGAAATTGTGCAGAGTTGTGCGACCACTATGGAGGAGAAAAATAAGAGAGATCACGACAGGAATCTTGTTTCACCATTGGCGAAGTTTAAGCTTTCTAATGCTATACGTCAGACTCACTTTCTCCAAGCATGTATGAAACGATGATTGGCTTTTTCGTGACTCTATCTGCTCTGATCTAAATCTATAGAATCCGTTCAATTCTTTTTTATTCGTTCCACAATACAAGACTACTTAATCATGAAAACTACGAACTAACATTACATACATAACAAAAACGAAAACGATACCCCGGGGAGCAATAATTATGTCTACCCCCGGGGCCATACATGGAAGAGTAAAATATCACATATGTTTACGTTCAGGTGTATATGTGCACAAGCAAATGCATAAAAGCATATATAAACGCACATATACACAAGAAAATAAGAACACATATATTACTAAAATAAATAAAAGAATTGCGAGAACACAAAGCAACACATGACTACACTTCGCTTTCAACTTTTAAGAAAATATTTAGCAAATTGTTGTCACATGTAGTGGTAGGTAACGTAGGTAATGTAAGGTAAATGGAAAAACTTTTCTTGTTGACTGTGAACTACGGTTATTTAATTAGGACCACAACAGCACGAGGAACTTCTAAACGGGCTGTACGAGGAGGAGGAGGTATGGCTTCATCACAAAAATAGGTGGTCATTAGTCGAAGCGTTTAGTTTCACAGATATACGTCATCGTCAGTTGTAATATTTCCTTGTGTGCTTCTACAGTCAGACATATATCTCTGTATAGGAAAATTTGCAATATATTATTATTCGGATCCATAATAATTCCATGCACCTTTAGTACGTCACTGACACCAGCGAGGCGACGAAACTACGTCCAGCTCAATACCTGGGCGGTAGAGCTTTACAAAGTAACAGAAGGAAACGACAAATAAACTACGATTTATACACACATTATATATCTACGACTTAAATCGTAGTTTATTTGTCGTTTCCTTCCGTTAATTTGTAAAGCTCTACCGCCCAGGTATTGAGCTGGACGAAGTCTCCTCGCTTGTGCCAGTGATGTACTAAAGGTGCGTGCATGTTTGTGTGTGTGTGTGTGTGTGTGTGTGTGTGTGTGTGTGTG
>OLMO02000252.1:7637742-7650464 GCA_900291935.2 Cassiopea xamachana
CTGGCAAAGTCACATGACCATCAAACACTTTCGTGAGCTTATTTGGTCTACTAACCCTTAATAGATTTGTTAAAGGTCTTGATTTGGAGAACTTCTTGCACACAGCGATAGGTGCACTCATTGAGCGGCCCACAATTATCGCAATTTCACGACAGCCCTTACCAATATTTTTGTAAAAAGCAAACTGTAAATGTTTCTTGTATGATATTTCATGAATCTTGAAGGCCCCTATGTTCATGATTCTGGTCTAGAAAAATTGTAGGGTTAATATTTTTTGAATACTGTGGTGCAATTGAAGAACAATGAAACATAAACAATGTTTTATGAAAGTTTCATGGAAATAGCCTGTTGTTTTACTTAATAAGATAGGATCAAATGCATGTTGTCTAAGGGTCATTCCATGTAAAGATAGCCAGCCAAATCATAAAATATAGTCATAAACGTTATTCTACAATGATGTAGTTCACCATAATTGACAAAATATTCGGAAAAAACTATTTGGTTCATGATTTAGTGGGGTTCACTATTGTCTTTTTTTGCGAATTATTCAACTGCTTATTACTTTTAATTGGAAAAGAGTACCATACCAATTTTTGGCTAGATTTAGCATTTCCACTTCAACTATAACCACAGAAAAAATCAGACTGATTAGACTTCTCAAACCTAAGATATTAAATTTTAAAAGATGGTTGTTGTTGTTGTTGTTGGCAACAAGCCAAAATTTTGATGGGCAACTTTGGAGAAGTGTTAATTGGTGATCAACACTTCAAATGATATTTTCAATAGTAAATTTGAATTCCTCATATNTGTGAAAACACCAGGGTGCCAACTACTTTCACAAATTAGATAAAGTTACTATTAATTACCAAATTACAAAGTTTCATCACTTATTTCTGTAAATCATACATTGCAGCAAGTCAATATTTTTTACAAAATATCCATTATTATCAACTTGCGATATCTCAGCAACCGGCTGGAATCTTGACTTGAAATTTTCAGAATTTATCTATCATATAATTCTTAATGTTCTAGCAAATTTTCAGCCAATTCCAACTTTCATGGCTACGTGGTACTGTTGAATTGGCATATAATGACCCCTAAAGCTTTTTTAACACTAACGGGCCCCCAAAATTAGAACACTTTTTGAACGGTAGTGTACATATTATTGTCTTCCGACACTAACATTACTGGAAAATGAATAGAAACTTTTGTATTTCGGTAGTTTCATACCTAAGGTGAGCTTAATAGAACCCTAATCATCAACACACCTAAAACATTTTAAAATTGCACCTCAAAGTTCTCGTTGCCCTTCTGCAACTTCATCAGTAAGCATTGCTCGATTTCCTCGTTCTTAAAATGCCTTCTTCAAATAAGTTCGGCAAATCATCACGTCGAATGCGATCTTTTTCACGTAAAGCGTTACAACTTTCCCATTCATCTTTGGTATTTAGTTTAACTCTTTAATGAGTATTGCTTCAGTCACTTGTCCTAGCATTGCGTCGTTGCCACAAAGTTAAACCACTTTCAATTCCATCTCTTGCTCTTACCCAATGCCTCTCTTCAATGTATTTATGAAAAACTGAGTTTTTGTCCTTAACCTTTACTTAGTAAGACGTTCACCTATTCTTTCTCCTATGCTTCTCGCCGTCTCTCCAACGTACAACCCGTCACTAACATTCCTTCCAGTACACCCTTGACATTTCATTTGGTAAACAAAACCTCGTTCTTTGCAGTTGGGCTTTGAATTTAATTTGCTCACTTTGCATTTATTTTGGTTGCACTTGTCTTCACGGAAAGGATCTGATCTTGGTAGTATTTTCTCGGTAGTATGTATGATCGTTCAACAACATGGATATTCATTTTGACAAGAAAATCCAACAGCATCCTCAAGACTCGGAATGTCATTCCTCTTCAAGCGAATTTCAGACAGTGATTTTATATTCATTCACGATAGCCAAATATCAGTAAAAGAAGGCACTGGCTTTCGAGGGATATAGTAATGGCTTCGTGTTTATCTTCAGAGTACGATAGAGTACCTATAGCATCCTATAATTCACTAAACCCTTTGAATATAGACCCAGATCTATTGATTTCAAAAAATCCCGGGGTCGTTTTGAAGGCGGAAATATCTAAGCACAGGAAGTTGCAGTACGAGCAATAGTTCGAGTGTTGAGCTACGCGGGGGGTGAACTCGTACTCGTACTGGACCTTAACCCCCTATTATCCCAATCAACAACCAATGTAAGTCCGCTTAATCTCACATCATACTGGAGTTCTTTCCATACAACAGCGCAGTGGAATGCGGGGTGAGTGACCAAGCGGCTCAGCCACTTCCATTAGTTTAACTGAAGTTAAGCATGGCTGCGTACGGTCAGAAACTGGATGGGCGACCCTGCTGACGTACGACCAAAACAGCTCACTCCACTGTCCTTCGGAAGGGATGTTAAACTAGGAGTTCCATGTCTGGATGCGGCATACATAGTAGGCTTATATTAGCCGAAAAAGGTAGGATAAAAGTCTACTCAAAATAAAGTAAACAACAAAAACAACAACAATGCAAATGGCGTTTGAGCATTCACTGTTCTCATTTGAGGCATGGCTCAATCTCACTTTGTGGTTTGTAAGAAACAGTGTAACAGAAATAAGGAGGTTTGAGGAATTGAAAAAGAGCGCCGAGGACAGAGAGAAGTGGAAGAAATACCTGAAAGTGGCCAACTTTCATTTATGAAGAGGCATAAAAAAGAAGAAGAAGAAGACCCGATTGTAAACAAAATACAATTGGGAGCCCATCTGACAAAGATTTTCGGGCTCAAGAAAATGAAAGGACTTACATACGATGTTAGATGCTTCCCTATGGACAAGGCTATCAAAAGTACGCTATCTTAAGTTTTGAAACAAAAGTACGCTATCTAATAGCTTTGCAACAAAAGGCAATAAACAGCTGTTTTGCAATGTACCACTTGATCCGAAGAAATGGAGCAAATGAATGGTGTAATTAAAAATACAAGCAAACTCTACAAAAATAAGCAAAAACTCAAACGTATGTAATCTAAGAGAGAAACAAAGAGAAATTCCAATATTTACAGGACAATAACGGGAATAGATTACGATGGATTCGTTTGAAAGAAGTGAATACTTACAAAATGTGTGCTCAAAGATACAATTTCTCCAAATATGAAATGGTAGATCACTTGGTAATGACAAAAGTACTGCCAAGATGAACATGATCTAAAATAAAAGAAAGTTTCTAAAAGTGACATGTTATTTACTATGTTCCGAACATGCTCTTAATAGCTTAGCAATAAAATCAGTAGCAAATTGGCTTAAAATGCATAAGCCAGAAACTGTGGAGATATCTGTGGAAAGATAAGTTTCTTGTAGCAAAATCAGCCCCTTGTAGGTCATGGTCAATGAGTGCAGAAGGTTGACTTCATTCCTATGCATACAAATCCTAAATGAGAGTTTATACTAAAAGGAACCTAATATCGATTCAGTTTTTGGAGCACTTATTGACATAACCTCTTTTTAGTAACCATATCTAGAGGGAAAATGTAAAGTGGATTTCATTTTACCGTAGGGTATACTCAGGGCTGTAGAGACAATTAAAATCAAAGGAGGCAAATATCTATTGCAGCACTGGCTGTTATGAAGTGCGACTGAAGAAAATGAAGGTAGGGCCATGAGCCTGAGCCCCTGGAAAATTTTGGTACACAAACCTTTAAATCTAAGGGAAACGCTCCTTTTGAATATAGAAATGCTCCATTTCTAGCTGAAAAATTGCAAACGAAGCCACTGATATGCATGTGAGAACCGTAAGTAGTCCTTTTATCCATACACCAAACATCAAAGAGAATGCAGACACCATCACCTAGGGGGTCAAATCCTTGCACGACACTGTAACTAGAGGGGGAAGCATGACAGCTGGTTGGGCAACTACCCCTTGGCATGTAAAATATGCTTTGAGAAATGCAAAGACATGTGCAAACGATCTAGCATCTAGTACAACGCGTCACTACTTAGTATAACAGACTTCCTAATAAATACCAAATGATAAGCACCTTTATCCTTAAACGAGGTCCTTCAGAAGACCTTACATCCATTGCAAAGTATACGAGGAACAAAGATACAAGGCCATTCCAACTGATTGACCCAACATATATCCAAAAGAGATACTGTTGACCATTCTTGTCAGTGTTGTCCCTACATGAAAATACAACAATATTTAGTCATAAATCTTTTCTAGCTAATGAAACAAAAGCACTTTTGTATGCAAAAGGTTACCACCCTTCACAGGTCAAGGTTGCAAATAGACTTTCAGATAATAACCAAACAATCGCTGTTCTTTTTGTGGAGGTATGTCGCATTTGACAAGCTAAGCAATTCATGAGCGTTGAAATGCTATGAACATCAAGTGCTTTGAAACACTTAAGAGGTCGATATAACACATAGAATAACACGTCAATCATAATCCAAGGAAGAAATAAAGTGACAAATGGGCATTGACACTACAATATTTGCAATAATTCCTTTCCGATCTCTCTGTTTCCTATAGCTATCTGAATGTAGTAATGTAAAAAGTTTGAACCAATAAATCGCCAGTACAAATTACACATCTAAACAGATATTTTTTGGTGGTAAAAATGTGAAGAAATGATGTGGAATAAACATGCGTACGTTGAGATCAACACACAGGAAACTATGATGCTTGCCAATGTAACGATTGCAAAGGTACACAACACCAACCCACTTGATGACAAAGTCTGAAATAAAATTCAATTCAGTTGATGCATTGTACGTCAAAGTTTAAAGAAATATCACAAATGCTCCAATATGAAATTCTAACTCAAATTGCATTTCCTGAGGGCTCTGTCTCACAAATAAGGTTTTTCTATAGTATCTGTAACACTGCTATGACTAGGGAGAAAACTTATAACTACGCATACTAAAGTGCTTATGAAACCAAATCATGCATTTTTTAAATCGTAGCTTTTCACGATAATCATAATATGACAGAAATTATTTAAAAATCATGAACCAAATATGTCTTCAATGCTCCCTAATTAATACTGAAAGTTGCATTTTTCAGGAGGCTGTGTGCGAAAGCACGTTTTTCTTGCAAAGTCATAAGTAGAACCCACTTGAATCGCTGCTACACAATACAAAGAAAAGTTGCAGGGACTAAAACCCATGGTAAATGTTGAAATGAAAAGAAAGAAGCCTAATAGTAGGAAACGATGTTCAGGTGTTGGCCCAAATGGTGAACGCTATAGAAATACCCAGTGCCTTTGGTGGCTAAGTTCATCATTTTCCTGATCAAGAGAAAGAGTCGAGTAGATTTATGTAGTGGGTACGTCTTGTTTTCATGTATAGGTCTAAGTAGATTCTAGAAAATACACCGGCAATCCTTTGCAGGGACAAATCTAGGACTTTAATGGATTGGATCCAGGGAAAGGCGAGCAGGGCCTGGCTCAGATGGATTTAGACAACGCCCTAATTAAAATGCTTTGACAAATGTTTTAATTAACTTCTAACATTTAACAGTTTTATGAGTCACTTATGAAAACTGCAGAAGGTAAATACTCCTATAAGAATATTTCAAATTCTAACTTTGAGCCCCTCCCCCTTGAAGTATTTACCTTATACCTTTGATCATACTAGCAACACCCCAGACATCAGCTTTTCCAAAGAGTAGTAGCAATAGGAATCATGTTGGGAAAAACTTTGCTGGTTCTTAGGGTATAAGTCCTAGCAGATGTGCAAAATACCCGCCAGGCCACAGTATCTGCTAAAGGTTGAGAAATTTGTTTTTCTGATAAAACGTCACTACTCCAAAATATGGCGCTTCAATATTCATCTCCTTTGTACTCCCAAGGTATTTTGCTGTCCATGCCGTAATACTCACGTTTTCCGTTTATGACCATGAGCAAACGTTATGATTCCCTCAAGTATGGCCTATCGCTAAAGGCCTACAATATCAGGCACGAGGTTCCACACTTACGATAGCAGTTCATGGGCTTGGGCCTTGATTTTTCTTAAGAATGGATCTCCTTGAAAGATTCAGAATCAGCTCTGCAAAGTAGATCGAAGCCGTCAAAAGAGTCCTTTAAGCTTCCCTAGATTACCGCAACTAGCTTCCATCAATACGCTGGCTGAATGTGTTCGATGCCCGGCATGTCAAGAGAAAGGCCAGACTTATGCAAATCATAACGAACACAGAGCATTGCGAAATAAGCAATTGTTTAGCTAGAATGCATTTCAATCCTGATTAAATCCAGATGCACTGTAGACTAACGCAAGACTAGTCGTAAAAGGTATAACTTTAATAAAAATATCACGTGCCTGCTTGAAACAATAATGTAATATATGCATAAGTGAATTCAGATATATCCATACGATATCGTGTGGAAAGCTATCAATAAGTTATTTACTGGAAGCCTCCGCACATTCGCAAAATAAAGATTAACGTTGTGCAATGGTTGCTGCGCACTGTAGAGAAGCAAGACATGGGGGTATGACACTGATCAACTGCACTTTATCTTCTTATGAATGATTTCTTCCCGATTTTAGACCGTAAAAAAATAATTCAAATTAATATCTCTGAATTTTTTTGAATGGATCCAGTGCGTTAGTGGATCATGCCTGGGCCCGTCCCTACCCTTGGGAAAGGATTCTTTTTCTGCCATTTCTATTGTTTAGTTTTTGGCTTTCGATTTGAGGGTTGTTCGTTCTCTTGGACTTCAAGAAGGATTGAATCCCAATACCTGACACAAAACTCATTGACAATTCCCTGACTTCTTTTGCTCTGGCTGATAAAGAAAGCACCCACTTTTCCTTGACCCCCATTTCACTTATTTACACACATAAGTAAAGAAAATGGAACCTAATAGATAGGCAATGTATATATACTGGCAGCAGTACTACGCAAAGTGATACTATTTACAGTTACTGACAGCAAATGGAACACCAATTTTGTAAACAGGCATACAATGAATTAATGAAAATGATATGTGTTCAATGAATTTCAAAGGAGTTAGAGATTGTAACTCAGTATACATCGTCGATAGAATTGTAATTCAGCTTTTGAAGTGCTTCTGAAACCGGTAGTTCCTTGAGCCTGAACTGCTGTAAATTATATTGGATTGATGTTCGGAGTTACAATTACCACCTGGTCTTGTTTTGACATTCTATAAATTACCTTTGCCTTTTAAATTTCTCACAACACAATGATCTGATCTGGAGGTATCCATGTGTATAGATGTCTTCGGTGTTGTCTAGATAAAGTGTTGGTAATGAAAAACCTGGAGGCCATTTCACATCAATTAATCCTGGTTACTAGAATATTATGCCTCTACCCAAACCATATTTCACTTCCTAAATCATAATGACCTGGTTACTATAGTGTATTGGTAAATAGTCCATATCTTTTTTCACAGAAAATTTCTAGCTTAATTCAGTTTCCTATCCATGTGCTTGAGTCATGCATAGCCCTTTTTCCTTGCTGGCGAAAATTATTTCTCTTTTGATCGCAGCATCAAAAGGGGTTAGGTTAGAACCATTGATAGTAACCATAAAGTCTTCACCAGTACTATGTTTTCAAGGCCTTTCACACAGCTTATATATTTTCACATAAGCGACTATACATAACTCATCTAAATGGAAGGGAGCGTTCTTTTAAACGAGGAAACTTCTGTGATTCAGTCTGTAAAGCATCCAAACAGTTTCCGAGCTCTGGTTTATGGCTAGATATTCCCCATATAGCAAGTAGCTTCAGAGCGTAAAATTTTTCATGAAATTTTCTGCAACTATCTCCCACCAAAGGATGACAAGAAACACATTCAAGTTTTAATGCTAGCTCCATTATGCATGAAAAATGTAATAAATGAATGTCCCAATATAGCAAGCAGCTAAAAATTGCGGACTGTTTTCGCTACCCTTACACGTATTTCTAATGTTTCCCCCTTAAGGATTCCATTCCTATACTTTTACGCTCATCTGTAGTGTACTGCTATAAGTGTTCGAGCTGCAATACTCAGCACTACGGGGAAACTTCCCGTAACCTAGCCATACGCTGCAGAGAGCAAGTAGGAGTTAACAAAATAGGGTATAGGATCAACTACAATTCTTCAGCTGTTTACAATCATTCGTCAGGGGTCACCCTGTATCCCCTGAGGACTTTAGTATTATTTGTAGCGCCAGTAACAGTATAGATCTCCTAATTCATGAGAGTTTACTTAGAGACCGTCCAACCCGTAATTCCCAAACGTCCTCAATCCAACTTACACTTTTCTAATATATTTAATTACCCTATAATTTTATCATGGATTTCATGGTCTACCCTTCCCATTGCTTTGGCCTATTGATTTAGCCTTTAGTTGGTTTTCCTTAGGTTCCCCATGTCTATTTTGTTTACCATTTACTTTCCTGTAAAATTTGACTTCGTGTTAGTCTATTACACTGATGATGGATCCCTGGAATTAGGGTCCGAAACATCTGAACGTGTCGCACATCATGGTAATGTCTACATAATTCTGGATATGTTGTAATAGACCAGTTCTGCCTTCGTAGGGCACTCTAATCTTGCGACTGGAAGTGGGTGTCTACGAGCTTCGTTGTTGTTGGCCTAACTTGTAAAGTCACACACAGAGGTTTAGTTTATGTTGTTTGCTGAAGTAGCCAAGTTTGTTATTGACGTGGCCAAGGAATGCCGCACTTCTGTGCAGCTGGCGAATGTACCAAAACCTCAGAAAGACATCCAAATCTTTCATTTCATGGTTTACCATTGCATGACAAAGGAAGAATGAAAGAATGGATCACCAAGATGATAAGGGATCCTCGTTACTTCAACGTGATAAAACACACAAAATCTGCTCACAGCATTTTCGGAGGAGCGAGTATACAGAACCTGGCACGAGTAAAAACGCCAAAAATGTACAGCGGTGCCCACTTTATTCAAGTGGACTAAATCTGCTGCAGACAATTCTTGAGGATGCAATAAGGCCGGCTGTTAAAAACTTAGAAGCTTGTCCGTTGGAGGAAGAAGAGGCAACTGACACAGCATCGGAAGGCGAGGGAGATGTCTTGTATTCATTGCGGCCTCAAATATTGTCACGAGAAACACAGACTTATAAGGAACATTGTTGTGATGAAATAGACCCATTGCCCTGCTCAAACCAGTCTTTTGTGTCCCATTCGCTATTGAAGTGTGTCACAAAGAAAAAGGAAGAGAAACTCTTAATGCATTCCACTGGGTTTGATTCGCATAAAATGTTTTCTACTACATTAGAATTCCTACTTCCAAATTTAGACAGGCGCAATATTTTCATGTCAGTTTCATATAGTTTACGGAGAGTGGCCCTTCATCATAGTGCTGGTGTCCAAGGGGCCCTCCATTTACTTTACAATCAGTTTGGTTCTTAAAAAATAAGTTAAAACATACAAAACACCGAAATACAAAAGTTATTATTAATTTAATAATGAAAAAAATGTATGTATAAAATAAAAAGAAAGACGAAAAGAAAAGAAAGCCTTACTTCAGCTTTGCTTTAAAAACCTTTAGGGAAGATGCCTGTTTAAGTTCAAATGGAAGGCAATTCCATGATTTTACAACTCTGTAGGAAATACTTGTGTCATCAGTAAACATTGCTATCGTGGAGTTTTTGACAGCTTGCAGTAGGTCATTCTTATAGAGAAAAAACAACATAGGCCTTAGACACGAACCCTGAGGTACTCCTATCTTAATGTCCATAAGTTCTGATTCAACACCATTTATGCTACAATACTGCTAACGACTTGAAAGATAAGATTTGAACCATGTTACTTCCCTTCCTTGGAGACTCTAGTGCTCTACGTTTTGGCACAGAATGTTGTGATCCACAGTGTGAAAGGCCTTTTTAGGTCGATTACTACTAAGTCAACAAGCTGTCATTTATCCAGACCACTGTACAAGTCATCAGTGCTTTTCAGAAGACACGTTAAAATAGAATGCAATGTATGAAAACCAGATTGCTCTTTAGCAAGTAGGTTATTTGAATTTAGATGTTTGTACAGTTGGTCATACAAAAGTCTTTCAACAAGCCTTGGAATGACTGGTAAAACCGTTATAGGGCAATGATTTGATTTTTCACTTTTATCTCCTTCTTTGTAAATGGGTGCCACCCGAGAAAATTTCCATAATACTGAAAAGATGCTAGTCTCAAGTGATGTATTAAAAAGAATAGCAATGTAATTTTCTAAGAATGGCAAGGCCAGTTTTAGGAAGTAACTTGAAATAGTGTCAGTTCCAAAGCTTTTTGACGTAGAAAGCTTGGCAACGGCTTCCCTTATGTCCTGGATCATAATGGGTCTGAATTTAAAGTTTGGAGCCGAGCTCTTTATTTGATATTGACCTGACAATAATGAGTTTTCAGCTTCTTCAATATTTTTAGCAAGATCGGTGCCTACGGTGCAAAAGTAATCGTTCATTTTATTTGCAATTTTCCTGTTGTTGAAGAATTCCATGTCACAGTTCTTGATATAAGCAATATTTGTAGATTTTGACTTGTATTCATGATTTCATTTATCGCCTTCCAAGAACTTTTGATATCCCCTTTGCATGCGGTGATCTTGTCATTGCAATGCTTCTTCTTAAGTTGGGTGTTAAGAGTATTAGTTGCATTTCGAGCTTTTCTATATGATCTCATCAAAGCAGGCGATTTTAGATTTCACAGCTGCCTTTTTAAATCTATCTCTAGTCCACATTAATGTTTTAAGTTCCTTATTTATCCAAGGGGAGCATTTCTCAGACACACGAATTTGGCTTAATGGGGCATGTTTCTCAATTGTTAAGAGAATAGATTTGTAACGATTACGGGGTTCTTTGGTGGTGGCTTGTGTTTCTTGAAGCCCTTAAGCCTAGGCCATAGGCCTAGGCCTAAAGCAGAGACGACAATACAGAACGTTGCTGTTGCTTTTTCTCTTGATGCAAATCGAAGACTGACTAATATGAATTAAACACTCACTACATATGACATCAACTGCATGACACGTCAAGATCACAAAACACGTTGACAGAACAACATATTGCCCGGAAAGGGTGTTTACTACACACAACAGGACTCCACAGGTACGCAAGACTTAAACACGCAACATGATAACTAAAGTGATACGAAATACAGCACAAAACTAAAACATCAAACTCAATACGTTACAGATTTGTCCATTCACAGACCGAGTAATTCACATCATCAGTTTTACTGACGATATGCTCCCAGCAGATATTAGAAACGTTAGATAAAAAGCATCTTCGTTAAAATTTTTCATCTTACGAGCTTTCATTATTTTATCATCTCTTTCAACAGTACCATTAAATTTGCAGATGCAATAGACCCTATAGAGGTCGCTCATACCGATGTCATATACCCCTGATTTCATATTTTTGACACAGCTTGTTGCAATATGATCTATGGTAGTAGATCTATTTACCTATCAGTGCTACCTTTAGTTCCCTTGCACTCCCAAAGACTAAATACGGTATCAATTTGATCTTGCCTTCAACTAAATATTCTCAATGCCAAACAGTTATTAGGAATGCTTTGAAATCATCTCCCAACGCAGAAATTAATATCCTGTGGGCACAGACAAGCTTGGGTTACAATGTTCAGTATGATCAATATTAGAACACAAAGCAGGTCCTAAATGCTGTACAAAAGCATAACGAGATGCGTATAACCCATGAGTTAAAGTCACAGGGATTCATTATTAGTTCTATTCTTACGCATGCAAGTTCTAAAACCCGCAGCCTATGGTCCACCGTTCAACAGAGCATGCCAAAAAATATCTTTAACTATTGTATCAAATATTTGAACAACACCCTTGCAACCAGGAAGAATCTCAGCAAATTGGCTATTTCTCAGTCATCTGCATGCTCCTTCTGCCTTAAAACTGAAACGCTTCAACATGTCGTCTCTAGCTGTACAACCTACCTGGAAGAGGGTAGATATACCTGGCGCCACAATTCTGTCCTTCTCTATCTTGCAAAAACTCTTACATCATTGTCAAAGTGCTCTCTAAATGCTGACCTACCTTCATTTCTATCACCAAGCATTATTACCGGGGATTTTCTTAGACCAGATCTTGTACTAGTTACTGATACTTCTCTCTATATTCTTGAGTTAACTGTTGGATTTGAATCCAATCTTCAAATTAATAGCGATCGAAAGAAAGCGAAGTACCACTCTCTCATATCTGACCTCACTCCTACATTTTCTAACATTAAACTTATCAATCTCTCGATGAGTACGCTTGGACTTCTGGGTAAATCATCTGACTCCTTGCTATTATTTTTCGAAGATCTCAAATTTGACAAGCCTTCATCAAAATATATAATTAAAAAGATCATGAACATATCGATAAGATGTATCTATTACATATTCTGTCTCAGAAACAAGCCCTGGACCAACCCCGCATTATTGGAATTCTAGTCACTGCTTATTATCACTATTTCTTTTTTTGGTTTGTTTTTGTTTTTCGTATATGCTCAAATTGTAGAAGTATAAGTAGTAGCAGTTGTTGTTTTTACCCTTCTGTTGTATTTAACTTTGTTTTTTTGTTGACACGTAGAAACGGCAAATAGCCAATTATACACTACCTAGCATTAGAGAGGTGTATGATTGTATCGTAAAATATATTCAATTATATGACGTTTGAAAAAAAAAGAAAAAAAAAGTTGATGGTGTTTATACCAA
>OLMO02000252.1:7653574-7671074 GCA_900291935.2 Cassiopea xamachana
AGTGCGTGTATCTTCTTGTTAACTTTCTGAATGATTTTATTAGCTGATACCTTATCTACCCTTTGAGTTGGTAACGACAGGATTGCCTTACATCCTTCGATGTTCTTCTTTACTTCTGCTTTACGATCGAGCAGAGCATGCAGGATCTCATCGGCATTTGCACCTTCTTGGCTTGCATCACTAGTTCCGGCGTGGATGATGACGGATGATGGTCGCTTTTCAACAGTGTAGGTCTGCTATAGTACATCCAGGAAAAGCATGCGCCTTCACACTTCCTTTGTTACTGAGCTGGCGCTCAGCTAAACCATTGAGCATGCTGTCACCTGCTATGAGAGTAGTTCTTTCTTTCCAGCAATGCACATTAGAGGCTATCCCAGCATTATTCACTTGAAAACTATCACCAATCCCAACCTTTTCTGAGGGTGTGCGTTGCTTTGCTACTTTCTGTACTTCATTACTTCCATTAAATTGGCCGCTTTTTCCATTGATTCTACACCCACCATCTTCTGTACACAACAATTTGGATGCAATGCAGTGCCTTTCATATTTTTTCCTACGCTCCACGATACAGTGTCTCCGTTCGGACTCAAGATTTTCCTTAGCCACAATTTCAATAGCATTCATCTCGTCGGAACTTTTCTTAGCTGGAGAAGCAAAGAAGCTGTTGGCCATTGCTTTTGATTTTTCCAAATGGAGGATTTTCTTTCGCAAACCCAAAATTTCTTTTTTCAACTTAGCTGTCTGCAGTTCATCCTCATGGCTGGTACTTTCAGTAGGATGAACCTTAGCGCTTGCAAGTTAATTAGGAGTCATCAGTTCCAATTGGGTCTTAAACTTTGATTGCAACCATGCGATATTCAAATTCAGTTCACAATTTTCTAGGAGTAGCCCTTCGTTTCTCGAACCATATTCATCAATTTTCACCTGGAGGCCTCTTATATCGTCAGTCCGCTTTTTAATTATCAGTTTGGATTCAGAGCAAAAAGATCGACAGAGCAAGCAGTAATATATTTCCTAGATCATATTAGAAGGGAAGCAGACAAGGGACGGCTAACTGGTGCATTATTCATTGATCTGTCTAAAGCCTTTGATACTATAAGGCATTCTGTCCTTCTCTCAAAGCTTCAAGCCTACGGAATAACAGATAATGAACTAAATTGGCTCACAGACTATTTAATCAATCGCAAGCAAGTTGTTCAGTACAACGAAACATTTTCCACTTCATGCCCAGTGTACACAGGTGTTCCGCAAGGATCCATCATTGGTCCTCTCCTGTTTCTTATTAACTTTAACGATGCACATAGATCATTGGAGCATACAAATATTGTGACATATGCAGATGACACCGTTATTTTTACATCAAGTAGTGAAGTGAACATCATCGAAAGCCATCTTAATCAAGATGTAAACAGCCTAGCCACCTGGTTTCACAAGAACGAGCTAATCATAAATCTGAAGAAAGGGAAAACCGAAGCTACGCTTTTTGGCACAGCAAAGAGATTAAATAAATTCAAAGAGAGAAAGTTTAACATCATAGTGGGTGAGACCTCTATCAATTGTACAACGCAATATAAATATCTCGTAGTAACATTAGACCCTTCATTAACGCTTGATACTCATCTTGATATAACCTGCAAAAAGGCAGCTGGAAGGGTTAACCTTCTCAGGCGCATTCGCAGTTCCATTGATACGTCAACAGCCATAGTAATCTACAATGCTATGATCATGCCCCTTTTCACGTACTGTGGATCAATTGGACTTGGATGGCCAGAATCCAAATTAAAGCGGTTGCGTAGTATTGAGAAACGAAGTATAAACATTATCAAATCAAAATGTCTCCCAAACGTAGATTTGAGAGTTCCGAACATAGGGAATCNCAAATGAAGAAAAGTGTCTACAAATTGTTTTTGACTGCCTACAGAAAAATGTATGTGAACCATTTAAGGATTATTTTAAAAGAGCAAAGCATGAAAAATGTACAAGGAATAATAATCATACAGTTAAACTGCCACTCATGAAAACAAAAACTGGACAGAAATGTGTCGCCTTTGCTGGTGGGAGAATTTTTAATGAATTGCCGCTTGAGGCAAGGAAGATTGAATCAAGGATTGTTTTTACTTCGTTTTTAAACGAAAATTTCTCTTGAAGAAACTATCTGTACATAATTTTAATTAAAAACAGTAAACACGTACTTTAGCTTTAAGTTCTTTTCTTTTTACTTTCATAACGGGACCCTTAAGATAACAGCATTGTAATTATGCTGAAAGGTTATCCTGTATAAATATTTGTATTATTTATTTATATTTTATTTATTCCCCACAATGCCCAAGAATACTAGAAAGTCCGTTTTCTCGATTGAACTATTCTGTTCATTAGGTTGAAGTTCTGCACGTGGGTAAGGAAATTCAAAGTTAATGGGTCATTAATACTATCAGAAACGTCAGACTGATCTTAATGTTCAACAATTGCCTCAGGGTTTTCAATGTCCAAATCATAGTAGGAATCATTACCTTGCAGTGACTTAGATATACATATAATTCCTTTATCAACAAAAGATGACAGGGTCTTGCGAAGATGTTCGATGGCTAGGCCGCTCGTCTTCGAGGCTTGCTTTAGAATGTTATCCTCATGCGGCCTTTTTTTGCTGATATACCTGATCCTATTGATAGCTTCATATAGTGTTTTCTCTTCCAATTTGTCTTCCATTCCTTGCAAAAGTTATATTCCTTTATAACATACTTTTACGTCAAACCTTGCCGCTTCACATTTTCTCAAACACAATTTACAACAACTCAAGAACTCACAACCATACAACTCAGTTGGCCCTCAGATGACAAAGGAATATCTGGGAAGTTCAAGCAGGGGCTTCAATGAAACTCCGAAGGGACTTTTACGTTGCATTCAAACCTTGTTCCAGATTTTCCAAAATCAAATAGTTGATATGACAAACAAGAACCAAGAGGAACATAGCCAAGGCTGCTATTTATTTGCATAGAAGGCTCTTGGTAATTTAGGAGATATGAAAATGGTGGTGGATTTGGCATGTTACTGAGATCATTCACCTGAGCGACTATTGATTCAGAGCTTAAGATCATGTTGCCATTTGTTGCTTTGTACAGTTTACACTGCACTGGCCTTTTTTCTAATATCTTTTTGAATATCCTTGGCAGTCTTAGCATAATGTGTTCCCATCACGGGTGAAGAAGAAATTGAGTGTGACCTAGGAATGTGCCATTGCTGTGGCTTACTATTGCATGCCAGGTTAACTGGAATCCCGCTTAAGCTTAGCGCACACGACCTACTTTGCACTTCAAACACAAAGACGTTTGTGCTTGAGAGAATGCTGCCTGTGTGCACAACACAGAGACAGATAATTTTGTGTATAAAAGATTGTTGGTGAGATCAAACATGTAACACAGAATTTTCTCGTCTGCGTGTCGTTCAAACACAGGTGTCTCTGTGTTTGAAACAAAAAAGTTGACCTTGTGCGCCAGGTTTTAAACCAGAAGAGGAGAAGCCGCTCAGTTCCAATAGGGAGGTTTACATCTAGTACGAGTACGAGTTCATCCCCCCCCCCGCGTAGATCAACACTGGAACTCGTATTCGCACTGCAACTTCCTGTGCTTAGATATCTCCGCCTTCAAAACAACCCCGGGCAGGGTGGCCAACAGCACAATGAAAGATCTTTCCAGGGATTTTCAGGAGATTTTCTGCCAAATTTCCAGGATTTTCCAGGGAATATTTTGCTTTTACCCATCCAAATTCCATTCTGTGTTTACCTTTAAATTTTGTTTCCGTTGTTGGACGACCAGGCTGCTTGCCACACAACACACGAAGGGTTCATATTCCTTTATAAGAATATAATTCCCAGACTTTGCCTGACTTTCAGGGTAAAACTGTTACTTTCCTCCCTGACCCAGGGTGCAAAATGACCATATTTTCCCTAAACCTAATGAGAAGGCATAAAAAAAACAATATAACCAGCTGCACATATGTAGAAATCCAGCTAAAAGCTTGATGCTTTTACATGTAAAATATTTCCAGCAATAAATCCAAATGTATTTTACTTTCTTCCAAGGGTACGGCACTGGTAAATGGGTTCTGGGGGCAAGCCCCAGACCCCCTGCAATGTCGGAAAAAGCCCTTTTGCAGAACAGAATGTCTTTATTTTCATCATTGATCTTCACAGGCAGAACCCCATTGCTAGAAGCAAAACATCTCATCTCATGCAGGGACAGGCTTAGAGATGAATATAGGGGGGGGGTGCAGGCAGTTGACGCTTTGAAGTTTACTGAACAGTTCAAATAGCGGCAGTGGCTGGTTCTTTCTGGGAGGGATGGCCAACAGCATGTCGTGTACCAGGAAACAAATGGAAATACCCTAATTGAAGTTAAACACTAATTTTTTTTAGAGCATGCACAATTGTAAAGACTATAAGTTAAGAGTACTATCCACAAAAAGGAAGGATGCATCGAATACGCTAGCAGAGCCAGTAAAAAACAAACTTTTTGAGCTCACACCCTCTAGAATGTCGGAAAACACCCTTTTAGCATTTTAGACAAGCATTGTGCTTATGACTGATCTCTAGTCAGAGAAGGAATACAGGTCCTCTGAATTGTTTTTTTTTTAATTTGGTGGTTCAGTACACTACACCCTATCTCAGCTGATACATCTTCATCTTCAGAATTTTTGTGAAAAGTACCTCTAACTCCATTTCCCTGTCTAGCTGGTATCTGCTTACTGCCATTCCTCTTTCGGTTATGGCTATTTATAGTACTATTTATCGGATTCAGTGCTCTTTTTCCTTTTCTAGCACACCTTCACAACGCTATGCTAGGTGGCCACGGAGCCCAGCCCCCCTGCCAGGCCGCCACTTGCATTTATCGAATGTTGCAAAAATATTGCAAAATTTACCGAATGGCAAGAAAACATTGCAGATTCTACTACATGGTACGCAAATATTAAAGGATTCACTGAAGGGAGGAAAAGTATTGGGGGTGTTGCACTCCCTAAACCCTCAATGACTATCTATAGTCTCACGTGAACCTATGCCAGTTAACAGAGGAAGAGACATAGTCTACCCAAAATCAAAAACGCAGCAGTATTGCAAGGCCAAATATTTGTAGAAGGGAAATCTGCTTCAGAACATAGTCTTTCAGGGGTGGGTTGCAATTTCAGGGTTTCCCAGGGTATTTCTCCAGGGGCCAAGACAATCCAGGGTTTTCAGGGTCTTCTATGGTTTGTGGGGCACCTTGCCGGGATTTATTGAAATCAATAGATCTGCGTCTATATTCAACAGATTTAGTGAATTTCAGGATACTAGCGCGTCCTATCGTGCTCTTGAGATAAACACGAAGCTATTACTATATCCGTCGAAAGCCAGCGCCTTCTTTTACTGAACTTTCACTATCGCGAGTCGTGAGGGTGATGACATTCCGAGTCGTGAGGATGCTGTTGAATTATTCTTGAAATTGTTTAATAACTTTAGTCCCTCGTTCAACTTTGAAATATACGTTCTATGAAAGTCTTTCCACTTAGTCCCCATTCATAGCTAGGCCCTTTCCAGAAGTCTATTATGACCAAGTGGTTCCACAACAACGGCTCTTAAATAATCCTTTACATTGTGTTCCTTTCCATAATAAAGGTAGCCTTTGTACATCTGCTTTTTATCGAAGCAATTACATACGAATTGCACATTTACTTTGGTCAATAATATCAATTCCAAACTCGTTCTCTTCAGTGCGAGATATGCGGAAAAAGTCAGAATGGACGACTGCTTCTAGTACGAGTTCTGACTGTTATTCCCTCTCAATATGTGTAGATCGGTAACGCAGTTGAAACCTCGTACTCGTAATGGATCTAAACCTCCCTTCTAACAATGCAAAGACATGATTGCAATGACCTCCACTTCCAGCTTTAAAGGAACAGTGTGCTCTCAGAATTTTTGTTATTTTATTGTCTTCTACGACATAAACGAGCATAGTGCGGGGCTCTTCATTCTTTTTCATAGACCGGTAGCAAATGGCGCGTATTAATCCCTCACTAGCTTCGGATCTCCGCAAGCCAATGTAGATATTGTGCACACAGGCCTCTTTGAAAAACTTACACCAATTGGAAACCGTATCTGCCTTTCCTGATGACATTAACGAGCCAGCCCATGTTGCTGGTAAGAATTTCGGGACTTGAAGAAGTGATTTTGGAAAACATCACTTACCCTCTTAAGCCCAACATTTACAGCAATCGTAATGAACTTGACAACATCTACAAGACTCTTTTCAACCATTTCCTTTGTGTCAGGATATAAGCATCCAATTCATATCACGTGACCTAGTAACCGCATTGGCTTATTGGAAAGTCAAAAGTGCAACCATGTCTCTTATTCTCGTCATCTTCATCCTGCGATTTATTAGCAATTAGCTAGGAATCAACGGCACTTCAACTCANAATGCTCAACTTGTTTGCCTGAACTATCCGTAGAGCTTTTAAGAACTTGTAAGCAAATAACGCCTGTAAGCGTAAACAACAGTCATCATTTTCCAAAATGTTAAAGTAGAATCCCGTTAACTTGAACTCTCAGGGAGGACAGGAAATTCGTCCGACTTAGCGAATGTCCGAGATATACGAAGACTCGACAACTCGGACTTTCTTGAAAAGTACGGCTTATCAGAACTTTATTGATTTGAAGGAGTATTGGTGAAAAACTAAAAAGAGTTGTTTTCTCTTCAGGTTTTCAGTAGGCAAGTGCTAAAAGAAAGAACAGGGTACTAACTAATCATTTTCTTTATTATCTAGCGCTCATTATATAGACATATCTACACATATATACAACATTTTAAATACCGTGATTTCTCGAATAGAAGCTTCGGCTTCTATTAGTTCTTTGTAAAAATTGCGGCTTCTATTTGAGAGCGACGTGTATTCGAGGGCGGCTTTTATTTACTTTTCAGTTATTGTAGTGCACTCTTTAACCCACTAAATGACATTCGAATTTGCTTATATCCTATGTCGTCGGAATTCGTCGCATTTCTGGGCCAAATATGAAATACGATATTTCCGACATGAAAATCGAACATCTGATATGAAAACCACATATCCTAATTGATTGCAATACATCGTAATTCCACGGAGTTCATCCCAAGGAATCAAAAACTTTTNTGTTTCAACCGTAGAATTGGGACGAATTACGATCAAAATATTATATGAACCGAATTCCGTCAGTAAGGATCAGTTGCGACAAAGAATCTCGTTTTGATGAGGCAATCATTTAAGTATGCCACTACGATGGCAATACAAGTGGATTCATGATAGAATTGTTTGTATCTTCTCAGTGGCGGCTCGTGGCACTTTTCGTTGGGCGGGGCACGTCTTTGAAAAACTGGGTGTGGTCGAAAATATCTTTGGGAGCCACACCCAAAAAGTGACATTGGATAGCTTTACCTCCAGATTGTAAAATAAACGCTTTCTTTTCAAATAAGAAATAGATTATCTGACTTCAGACTAGAAGTTTTTTAATATTTTCTCACATACAGTCTGAAATTTTTCTTAAATAGAAAGACTTCTGATGAAAATAACAACCCAGATTTGGCAATTATGATCAAGAAAAAGGATGTTTAGGATTTTTTGAGGCATGTATTGGATGTTAACTTTACTTTCTTTCTAGTTTCTATAAAACATTTACTTGCAAAAACAGTTCTTTAAAGTTATTGTTTGAAACTCAGCCTGCCTGCTTCTTACAATTGCCTAATTTCAGCCTCATATTTCTTATGGCAAGTTTCTCATAAAAAATGAATGCAATCAGAAAAATTATTATTGTTACTTTTGCAAAATAAGAGATTTTATTGCTTCAATCTGTTTCAAGAATCACAACTATCAAAAGCTATTAGTTTCTCCTCTGATGTTTAGAGAAATAGTCAATTAAGGCAGATAACTTTTTGTCAAACTATATTCGTAATTGAAAGTATTACTTCCATGGGCATTAAATAATATAAATTTCTAGAATTATATATTTTTGTCCCAAACACTGTGAGAGTCTAGGCGCAGTAAGCAGAAACTATCAAATATGATATGCTGGTTTGCAACTTTAAAAAATGCATAGAAGCTCTTGAGCTACTTACAAAGAAATTTAGCTCTTCTATTCTTGAGCTGGGAAAATATACCATTAACATTTTGATTTATGTCAACTGAGTCTGAAATAAGGTTCTCTTCTATTGAAAGCTTAGCCAAAGCACTGAGTCTATTTTTGTTTCAATTTTTGAGGTCTTTGATCCAGTAAATGAGGGACTTAACATCTGATATTTTTGAGTTGGGAAAAACATCAATTACATTTTGGTTGAGACCTGATCTAAAGCAACTTTGGCTAAAATATTAAGTATTTTTTCAGAAAAAGTATTTCCCAATGTAACTTGTTACTCTCAAAGGGCTAAAAAAATCCAGTTTGCTCAAAGAATTTTAATGGAATTGTGATGATGACCCTTAGCAACAGTCCAGTCTCAGAGAAGTTAGACTGATCTTTACAAGCTGGGGCTAATGGAACTGTTTTATGCCATTGATTTGAATGTAGACAGCATCAAGGAAAGGAAATTATTTCACAGAATTTTTTACACCTTTGGCTGGGGTGCATACTTAAAGACTTAAAAAGACTCACTCTCAAGAGGTGGTTGAACGAAGAGATCCAGTGAATTCAACCCTGAGAATAATAAGCATCAAAAACTTCAATATCACAGATATTTCCTCTCAAATACTTCAAACATAAGTTAAGAATGGTATCCAAATGGCTAACCAACTTGATGGATATAGAATTTGCATCATCTTGTGGCATGCTGCAGGCTAAAACTATTCAAAAACCTTCTAGACAAAAGATTCCTGAACACTAAAATATTCTGCAAATGATGTGATAAAGGAATTGTTTCAACTGCAAATAGTCCCAAACAAAATTTGAGTTATAAAATCAAGCTATGCACCTAAATTACAAACTTCGTCTTGAATTGCCGAGCACTGCCATCTAAACAGTACCATAGAACTTGACGTAGTTAATCGCAATTGATGGCTTATGGAAACTGTCTCAAGACAAGATCCTGTTGCAAGACCGGGCTGTTAGGGCCTAGATGCTTCACCTCCAATACTCCTTTTAATAACACAGGCGAAGAACTCTAACTACCTTCAACAACTCAGATTGCAGTATTGACCAGTGGGTTCAAAGATCAGCAAGTATTACTGAAGACTGCGAGTAACTTGATTGAGATCTTTTGCGCTAGTATGCTCGGAGAGAACGTACCTTATATGTTGTTTACGTTTCAGAGCTGTTGTTGTCGTTGTTGTTGTTCTACCGGAGAGGGTGAAATGGTTCTTGCCCAAATTTTGCCAATTTCAGCCAATCGGGTGCCTGTTTTGTCGGCATTGGGCATTTGATCCTTGCTATTGCGCATGCCAGGTAGCCAACTCCAAGGGCTGAATATAGTTTGTCCCGAAAATTACATCATGTTTTAAATGCTTACGTAAGAGGCTCAAGTCTACAAAATGAGAAGTAATCGAATCTCGGGGCCCTGAATGCCCGGTGAAACATGCTAGGATATTACATTTTACAAACTTCTCACAGTTATAGCTTAATCGCACAGTTTTTTCTTTTGATTTATTTTTCGGTGGGGGGGCATTGCCCATAGTGCCCATTAGCATGAGCCGCCATTGCATCTTCTACAGATTCTAAAAAGGTACGTTTTTTTATAAGAAACCACTTTATAAGCAACCTAGTGCTAGACAGCCTAAAATTTAAGAAACTCTTACTACAAGGAGAGAACCAAGAAACTTTGAAAAATAGCACATGGAAATCGTTACCTTTTTCAACCTAAAGCTGTATCAAAACAATGCGAATATGACAATGGAATTTAACTCGCACTTACATATTTTGTTTGTACTAGGACAAATAGTGTTCTACATTCAAGTTCTGCGTACGCTGTCATAGCAATTTAGTTCGCTAAATAAAGAAACTTTTAAGAAACTTTTAGAATTAAAATGTTGCTAAACATTAAGACACTTCTAGTACTAGGCTTTGAGCTAAGTTTCATATTACAAACAAAACGTTCACGTGGAGAATATCGTAGGTATGAGTTTCTTACGCATGCTATGGATCATATTCCATGGCAACCAATATGACACGCCATGTGATTAGAAATTCCAATGAGTTGCGATATATGAAAACCGGCCTTACTTAGAAATCCGACGAATTACGATGGAATTAGGATTCCGGTTTTCCTTTGTTTGAGAAATCACAATTCATGAATTCCAACGAATTAGCCTAATTCGTGCGTGTATAGGAAAGGACATTTGCTAACTTGCGGCTACGTAGGTAATATTACGCAGCGACGGATTTACTGCTGTGAACAAAGTGGCAGAACGAAGCTTTGATGATACCTGTGAGCAATGAAGAGCTTCCAGACATCACCTTCAATCTTATTCCAAAAATACAACATGGCTCTGATACAGGCTGAATGTTGGAAAGGTTATGAAAACTATGAAAAAGTGAAAGAAAATGTTCTTAGAACTAAACGAGCTGTTTATGAATTGGACAACTGCGATAGACATTCATTGCCTGATCTCACATGGGAGGAGAAATTTCTTAGAACTTCAGATTGAAAATACTGGTAATTTTCTTAGCGCTAAGATAAAAGTTTTCATATCAAAATGTAGCGTGAAAATTGGTCTTTAAGCTTCAATACATACTTTCTGATATCGTGTACGAGATAAATACCATATTGCAGATACTACAGCATACCCTTGTATGATGAAATGATTGTCGTACTGAAGCAAAGTGGAGATTACCTAGGAGTCGTTGCTTTCGTATTGAAAATACTGGTTCGAAACTTGAAGAAGACCGTAGGAATAAGTCAAATAACGGAATCATCAATAGCTAACTCGGCCATTATCATGTGTACTTTTTTATTTTATTCACACCTTTGGCCACGGAATGCAAACAAGAAGATATCAGTTGAGAATTTTCCTTGCGGCCTATTAAAAACAATAGGCTTCGCAGGTGAGTGAAAAGCTATACCTATTTGTGTGACATCTTTAGTAGTGCATTCTTTTTCTTCATCTTCCTTCACTTCCACCGTTTCACTTCGGATCTCTTCAAGTATTTCTGCATCGGTCAACGCTTGGAATGTTACCGTAACTTTAGATTTTCTTTCATCCTTCCCGAAACCGTTTGTTTATGAATGCTGTGTGTAGGAGAAACTGCAGAACAGCTTTCGCCTTCCTCAATTTCCTTGAAAATTTTATACTTTCAGCAGTCGTACACGATTCTACTTATCGTTTCTCCCTGCTGAGTGACATCATGTCAAACAAAAACGAAAGGAGAAGACAAACCATTGCGAACCATTTGACATACGGTTTCCAGAAATTCCGAGTTACAATAAGTTTTTCGCTAAAGGGACCGAAAACAATGGTACGACTTAGCAAATGTCCGAGCTAATCTGCGTACGACTTAAGTGGAGTATTTTGGCTTGAATTGGGTCCTCAAATCCAAGGGGGACAAGAAATCCTTACGACTAAGCGACTGTCCAAGTTACGCAGGATCCGAGCCAAGTAACTTTTAAAATAGGTTTTATTAATGATGTGACGATACGCACTTTTTAATACTTTTGCTATTGAGTTTTACGATAACTGTCAGTTTTCTCAGCCTCGCAGCCAGCATGCATTACAGTCCCGTGTAGTCGGCGCTGCGCATGTATGACTCCTTCCTTAGCGAAACTATTGATATAATATTTCTTGTTTGTTTAGATTAGAAACTAAGTATTTGCGTCAGCAACACATTGTTCGTTTAGTTCATACACGCACTTTCTGCTGAATCATTTTCCTTGCGTGTATCCACACCCAAACCTACGTAATATTTATGCTGATTTATGATTGGGTTTTATTTTAAGAACTCGTGTCTTGAAGAGTATTTATAAGACGTAGCAAAAATGAGATTAAGAGATTCGAGAAGCAATAATCAATGACGCTGCTACTAAAATAAAAGAGTCTTTTTTTCTTGAGTTTTCTGCTCGAAACAGTGTTCGTAGAACCAGCAAGAACGAGATATACGAAAGTCTCAACAATAACTCTTCTGTGCTCATTAATACTGGTATTTTCTTTCACGGACGTCATTACATATCTTACTCTTTTAATCTTAGCTTGCACTTTCTTCTCAAGCTAACGAGCACTACTTATGGCTTCGTTTGACGTCCATTGACATTCAAGCATCGTTCTAATTCAGTATCAATGCTCACTTCTACCATATGACTTATAGTCTTATCTATACTTTCTCATGCACACCTTTCCTGATCTCTTATGATTGGTTAATTCTAAAATGTATTCCTGTATCTAGTTATTCAAACTCCAAGATTGTAATGTTTTATTGATTACTCGTTACGCGATCAGCTATACGCTTAATTCCGGATCTCACTGGAGACCTGTTAACTCTTGTATATAGTTGATTTCGTTTGTATAATGTATAACCACATAACCAATGCCGCGCTGATTTACTTGCTCGTGACTGATTTCGAAGTATACTGAACTTTAAAGGAAACATCACAGCATTACATGTTGGTAAATACGTTCGTTAGCAAGATTTATAAAAGAACTGCTTTATGACAATGCTGTTTTGACATCAAAGAATGAGAGAAAGCTCTATCTGCAAATTTTCCTTCAATTCCAATACTTTTGAAGGAAGTATTTACAAAAATTGAAGCTACAAACAACGAGTAATGCGAAATCTAGCCTTGCAGTATTTTCATTGCGATAGCTTGCTCAATTGTGCGCTCAAAAGCTCAGTGACATGGTTCAGGAACAGTTGGGTAGATCAAACTCTACATTGCACGAGAGAGACTTTATTGTCACTTGGATATAGAAGTACGGCTCATTAGAAGCACTTGTAGGATAGTACACTAAGCGCAGGTGATATTCCACGGCGAATATCTCTGAACCCATTCATTTCACAACTTAGAGCTCGGAGATATCCATCAGAAATGTAGCTACGAAGTTGAGGCCAAAAAATCGTGGCTGTAAATAAACGTAAATTTTTTCAAGGCAAAAAAGTTGTCAGACATGAATTTTTCCATAGCAACCCAGTTTCAAAATGGCGATATGAAGAAAAAAGGTCAAAATTGTGGGACATGATTCGCTAATAATTTTATGTAACCAAATCCACTGATTGGTCAATTATAAAATGTCCTCTTGTTTACCAGTCCAAGTTGTTTGGGTGGTCCAAGTAACCCCGAAGAGAGTATATTGCCCTTTGAACATGAGATCTATATTATGACGAAACAAATAGAAAAAAACCTTGCTGTAGTAATAAATATAAGATAAAGCACCTTTGCTAAGCTTGAAAGTTCTTATTTGATTGATAGAGTATAGTCAATCCATGTAAAGTGTATCCTAGGTACACGTTTTTCTAATAAAGCTTTTTCGGCCTAGGGCTGAAGCTTTCTTAACTTTATTACCATTCCAGTGTCAAGAATGTCTTAGCAAAAGTTTTCCGATGTTTTGGACATACACACTAATTGAAAGCGAAAAAGTTCCACGTGCACCTGAAACGATGACAAATCTTAAGGAAGGTACAGGTGTTCAACTGTTAGAAGGCAACAAACATAACATATATAACGTTATGTACACAGAAGAATCAAATTTTAAATACATTTACACTCGTAGACTTCCTCAGGTTTCAAAAACCCAGCACTGAACCTTGTTAACTTTTTGAGAAGCTGTGTACTACTTTCTTATTAACTAATTTCTTGCAAAAAAAACGTTTATTCCCTTTAGTGACTTCTGTATGCACACCAAAGGAACTCAAATAGAAGCTGCTCACTTTTTGGAAATGAAGGTACACAAGTCCTACTCTTGCATGATGGAAAGGAGGCCAGTAGCAAAAATTTCTACAAAGGGAGGGCATAGTAATTGTGGACCCTAACTGCAAGCACTGTAGTGCGAAACAGAAGAGGAGAGAAAATGGGGGTCTGGGGCTTTCCGCCAGGAAAAATGTCCAAAGACACACCCTCTAGATTTCTAGAAAAGTCACTTTTCCCATACAGTATAAAGAATTCGTGTCTTCGTTGGTCTTTTTCATTTTGCTGTGGTACGAATGTATTCTGGAATCTATATAGTATACAATAGAGATGCAAAGAGGATGCAACTTCCCTGCGAAGTGCCCTCTCTTCTGTACTGGGAGGGTTGAGGGCACACCCTCCATACGCTCCCTGGTATTTACTCCCTGTAGATGCATTCGAAATAATGAAAAATCTAGATAATCCAGCAATGTATGCAAGACGACTTCTTTACACGGATTTTCAACTGCAAATCCGCATTCTGGATTCGCATTCTGCATGACTGAATTGCATTCTCACTATATGAAACGACATTTTGGAACTGCAGATTCCGTTTTTGCATTTCAGACTGCATGTGTGCGTTTTAAACTCGACCAATAACATTTGGACATTGATAAAACTCTACAATTGGGCAACACATATTTCATATGACTGGTAAAAATTCCTGACTTTCTCCTGACTTTCTTCAAGTTTCAACAAATTGTCCTGACTTTTCCTGACTGCCCTTAAAACTATATTTCTTTTCCTGATTTTTCCTGACCGCACGAGCCCTGCTAATAATAAGAAAATAATAATGTAGACAACGTAATGTTCAGTAGACAGCGTGCTTCTAATGCTTTATAACTTGTGAATTAACAACTTCTCAACAGCTTTCTAAATCTAAAATAGCCTTTTGCAGTAGATTAGGGGTTGTTATATGCTCTAATTTCCAAACAATGTACCGAGTTTGGGGGAGGGGTGGGGGACTGAGCCTCTTCCAGGTTTCACGTCATCTCCTCTTCCACATGACTGCCTGTAGGAGGGTGGCATTGTATTAAACTGATGTTCAGTGGTTTGCATTGAATTCCAATTATTAACACATTAGCTGAAATCGGGCTATAACCCAATAATGCTCTGCTGGTAACTTTCGATATAATTAGAGCAACATTTTTGAATGTAACAATAGCATTCATCTTCCCAAAAATACCAATTCATTATCTTAAGTTTTTAAACTGTCGCTATTACTCCAGTTAGTGTCGCATAGACAGAATTTCTATACTATTTCTATTCACTTCATTACATATTGCGTTAAGTTTATCTTATTCTTTCAACATTCAAGGTGCAATTTCTAAACTTATCTCTTTGTTGCTATCCAGTCATACAAATATCATCGCTAGCTTTGTTACCCATTGAACAACGCGGCCCCTTGACAATTCACGCTGCGACCTACATGGATGAGATATTCTTTCCTTTTGCTTTCAAGGTAGTTAGGCGTGGTAAAAAATAACGTGGTGACACTAATTTTCGTAGATATTGTGCTCATCACCTAAAACCTGAATACACTCATGAAACATCCAATGTTTTCATACTTAACCAATACATTTCATGAAGAACACACTTGTGAAAATATAGAAATTATAACTTGCTTTATTCAAAATTAGCTGAGGAATTCTTGGACAAATCAATTTGCACCAAAATTGGGCAGAATATGGCCTTCTTTCGAGGTAAAACAAGTGCTAAAGTTCATCCCTACTTTAAGAATACAATCCACTACAACATTAAAGCCCCTATATGACCATCAAATATAGCAAATTTTATCAACTCTGTGTAACTCAATATACCTTTTTTACGCCAAGAAACAACTTAATTCTTCTTGAGGGTTGTTCACTCCTACCAACTTTATTAATTTCCATGGTGATAAGGTCTAAAAAATAAATTTGAAGGTGAACATTCACTTTGAATAGTTGTATTAGAAAAATGACTACAATACGCTACAAAATGCCATGAATAAAGCCCTACAGTGTCTCTCACAAACTGTTTCATGCTCTGGACCTCTTCAAAAATGTTCAATTATGTCGTTAAACGTAGCACTAGGTATACGAAAATGCCAAAAAGAAAATAGGGGCCGGCTGTTTTCGTAGCTTGAAGTAGTAGCTAAACAAAACAAAGATAAACGCAAGGATTGAAGGTAATCGGTATCGTTCCTGATTAAATTGTAGAAAATATTATCCGTTACGATAGGGACACTATGACCTATAACATTAACAACAAGCATTGTCCAGAAAACTTTTTCAACAAATTCCTCCCAAGATATTCGGTTTTAAAATATAATAAACGGCACTGCTGACATCTGCAGATACCGAGATATAGGACTGAATTTGCAAAAAAGGATTTCATTACTCAGCCCTGAATGCTGGGAACAATACAGCTAACTGCTGAATTACGTGAGTTACCTACCCTGAATAGTTTCAAAAAACAACTGAAAACATATTTGAAAGGATAGAGTAAGAAGTTTTAATTTCGATGGGATATTTAGTAGTGTTTTAGTTCGTTGAAGGTACACTTCGTGTCAAAACAATTATTATTATCTACTATTATTACTATTTACTAGTGCTGACTGCCATGCAAATGCCAAGCAGATACCAAGCAGCAAAATGTTGTCAAATGTCGGGCAAAATTAAAGACAGAAGTAATTTCTTAATTTTCCGCTTTGTAAAAAGCCTCTTGCAAGACAAAAAGAGGAGCTTTTTGCCTGATATTATTTCCACCTCCCTATGGCGATGAACATCCACTGCCCGGGCTATGCACGAGCAATGGCTGGCGCTTTACAAGAATATTGCAGTTTTATTTCCATTATTACTACCTTTATTACTATTTACTTTATTAGAGTTTTTCAGCCTCATACTCTTAAAAAATTGCATACAAAATCACTACTATCTAACATTGTGTTCATTTCAAGTTTTAGGTAATATAGCAAAAAATTATAAAAACTGTACCTGATGATCTGTACTTTCTTTGATAATTCAACGCAAAACAAAGAATCAACATCTGCCAATTGAAGTATCAGAAATAAGCTTAATTAGAAATTATCAGTGGTGGTGCCACGGAGGAGGAATAAAGGGAAGTGTTTCCCAATTCTCTAGAGCAGGGTACACCAACCTCCGGCCCCAGCTACCACCAAATACGGCCTCAGTGGTTGCAGAAAAATGCCACCTATTTTTGAAGTAATACACTGTTTTGGTAAAGTGCTAATGTTTGCTTTATCACATGGCAGAACCCAAACTGAACTATACTTTACAAAATAGGATTCTGTATTGCCAGCATTTGGCCAGGGGCGTAGATAGTAAGAAATGTGTGGAGTACGACACCCCTTTAAGCATCGAAAACCCGCATTTTGTCACGCAAATGCCAAGCAGCAAAATGTTGTCAAATTTCGGGCAAAATCAAAAAGATAGGAGTAACGTCTTAATTTTCCGCTTTGTCAAAAGACTCTCGCAAGACAATTAGAGGGGCTTTTTGCCTGATATTATCTCCACCTCCCTATGGCGATGAACATCCACTGCCCGGGCTATGCACGAGCAATGGCTGGCACTTCACAAAGATATTGCCGTTTTATTTCCATTATCATGCACAATAACAACATTCTCTGTTTTGAAGGTTTGCATGGT
>OLMO02000252.1:7679811-7694746 GCA_900291935.2 Cassiopea xamachana
ATCCTCTTTGGCAATGTGGATCACAGAAAGAGGTTTAGTTGTTGCAGAATCTTGTACTCTTCGTATGTGCTTATCTGTTTTTTCATCATTCACCAGAGTTGATGACCTTGGTTGGATTGAGGTCCTGCATAATTTGCAGTATGCATTTTCTGTCCCATCAGAAGCTTTAGAAACCCACTGAAATTTCGACTCCCAAGACTTATTATACTTTCTACCACTATCATAGAATCCTTTCCACTTTGATGCCATAATGTTCACTTCTAGTTTGGATAACCGTAACTATCTATTGCTGAAAACTGTTTAAAATTTGAAGATCTGTGGGTATTTATAAAATTTTTTTATTCTCGTTTATTTTTGACTTTTCAGTACAATTACCGAATAAGGCATTGAGTGATGTCCTGTGACGTCAAGCATTGCTACTAAGTTACATTTGAATGCATGACTCACTGTTCAATAGCTTGCGATATGTTCACGTAATGCTTTTGGTAATAAGTGCGAACAGAGGATTTTATTGCCGTCGATAAAAACAATCTGGAGATTTGTCAAATGAATGGAAATGACAAGTCAATATGATATCAAAGTCAACAAGACTCATCATTGTGCACAAATGGAGAACTGACTAGACTATCGTATGAAAATATTTGCTCTCAAAGTTTCAACAATGATAGAATGCGTTCAGAGTTCAATGACCTCACATACAGGAAAGCAGAGAAAGCTGCCCAAGAAGTTTTTCCCTTTTAGTTTACCTTTTTTGGTAGTAACGTCATTTGAAAATAAAATGCCAAAAATATGCCGTTATGCCAAAGCACAATTTTCATGCCAGCAGGCCATTAAAAAGTGCCAAAAATCTTAAATTTGGCATTAAAAATGCCAATATACCAACCCTGATCATAGCATTGAATTCTGGCCGTTCAAGGCCATTCAAGGTTGGGCTGGCAAAAAATACACGCAAATCTTTAGAATAAATGCTGGCGTCAGTCTTACGGAAATGATTCTGACCAAAGAGAATAGGCAGGTTAACTTAGGAACAACAAACATTGTGAATATAGCGGTTTTATCCGTTTCCCAAACAATAGGCACTTGTAAAAAGCCAACTGCCCTGCGGGAGGAATTTGGCCCGGCGACCGAAACAGGGATAGGCTGCTCTAATTTAGTAACTTTGAGCGCAGGGTTACATTTGACTACGGTTTCCGCATGATTTTGGCTGACAAGGGAAACTGAGCAGCAGCAATCCAAGTGCAAAGGGAGGGAAACCGCTGCCGACGTGACCTTAGCCCATAGAATGTTTTTGTCCGCAAGATCTAAAGATCTTAGACCAAAAGCAGAATACCGCAATATTTGATAAAAAGATTGAGTGAGTGAAAATAAGAAGTTTTCTTGCAAAAGCAAGGAAATAATTGTTACATCAATAGAAAAAGTAAAAATATTATTACAAACAATGGGGTTATCAACTTTCGAAGACCACAGGGAGACCAAACTTGGAGTGAATGTTTTATTTGATAGTGGCAATCAGACGAGTTACGTCAAAGGGAAGTTGAAGAACAATATACCGTTGAAGACAAGGAAACGAGCTAATCAGTTTGACCACTTTCAGTTCAGACTCTACTTACTTGTCTTTCATGTCATTCATAATTTGTTGCATAAATGCAGTTTAAAATTTATGTAGCACTACAAAGTGGTAGTGTTGGGAGCATGGAAATGAATTGCAATCCTGATAATTCCTCTTCATATGATAATATTCAAAAGCATTGAAATTAAATCAAACGTATATCAATTAATAATTTTCTCCCTTGCATTAGTTGATCGTGATACTAAAGGATTTATTCTTACCTTGAGATCCACAACGCACCAGTCTGCAGATGAAAAAAATGGTAGAATTAAGTGACATAAAGACCGAGAATGGATTAAATAACAATAGATGTGAAACATCAAATGTATATTGTCAAATACAACTATGCATTCACTTACAGAAAAACACATTTGGAACTTCCATTTTCAACATTTTCAGCGCAAGTCATGTGGTGCTCCATTCTTAATGATGAGGCAGAACAAATAAAGCATGGCTGTTACAATCATATAACTGATATAAAAAGCATTAAAATGGTATAGGTACCTTATTTTATTGAAAAAGTCCTATTAAGAAAAGTATCGTTGAAACGCACCCTCCCTTTGAGCAAGCTTTTGCACTAAACGGCTCCTACAAGAACAGCCGCCACCTCTCCCGTAGAAGTTAAAATATATTTTCAGTTACAATATGACAATGGCAGATTTATATCCAACTGCTTATCGTTCATACACAACCATAACAAAAGCAGCTCTCTGTCCGCTTTTGAAGTTTGGTGTTGAGAGCCAACGCTAATATTTACCTTTTTGCGAAGGCTGGGTAGCAGTTAGGCCAGTCCAATTTCACTTCCCAGAAGAATGACAGTAAAAAACTGTCCCTTACTCTTTGCAGCAAGTGGAAAAGAAGGGAAGATCTGTGCTTCTTAATTAGAAATGATTTTTTATCTACTCTAGCTTTAACTTGATAAATTCCTCCCCTGCATTAGCATCCTCCCTGATCGAAACATTTTCAAATAAGTGCTTCAGACGTTCAACTAAGGAAATACGGCAGGCGCTCATTAACGCATTGTGTAAAGAAAAGAAAAAGAATTAAATTACTTTCAGATTCAAAAGATAATATTGAGTACCGAGCAATCAATCTCCCCTCGATTTTTGGTTTTGAAATTTTTTCATTCCCCTGCGAATTTTCTAACCTTCCTATTTATTAATTTTGAGACTTCCATCATGGCTGAAGATTACTTCAATCCTAAGAGTTTGAATTAGCTGAGTAAGTGCATAGTGTATAAAATGTGCAACAGTAATCCATACAAAGTTCTTTTGTGCTCTTTCTCTCAACCGTTCCCCACTCCCATTATTTGGTGCTATAGAGATGTACACTAGCCAATACATTCAAGTATAACTACGAAATTTTCGATCCAAATCTTACTAAGATCTCCAGATCACAAGATGTTACTAAGTAAAGTGAAGTAAACAGAAGGAAATTTCCCAGCATGTCTTGAGTAGAAAATTCATCAGAACAAAAAATACAGAGAAAACACTCTGGAAAACAATGCAACCTCATTGATGCTGCAATATAATGCTTCATTGCAGAACATGAGCTAAGTGAGACGTGAGATTTTGTCTATTTGATTTTCTTTTGCAAAACAAAAGTGGAACTTCATTTTGTACGCAAATAGTGTTTCCAGACTGAATTTATAGCGTTAAATTCAAAGACAGAACAGGAAGGACTTTTGTCAGCAGTAAGTAGTCTGGAACAAGTTGTTGAAACTACTGGGGGTAGCGTGACATCAACACACTTCCCTTAATTTGTGCCCCTGCCTAAGATTCTGAAATCACAGAGAAGACACTGGGAGCCGTAATGGCAGAAGCCAGAACCAATAACTGTAAAACTGACACAAATAGGCCATCTGCTGTGAACAATAAGATGCTCAAATAGTGACTTCCATTGTGCATATCTGAGATCTAAGTTCTCAAACTTGATAGAGAATCTTAGGTACATCAGAAATGATAATCCGAAAAGTTCCCATGCCTAGCCCCCGCAGTTTTTGCAGTAATGGGAGATAGATTGTGCATAAAATTGCTGACATCAGCAGAATGGAAAATACTGTGTAACGTGCTTATTTTGAAGAGACAGATGAATGAAAATGATTTTACAGCTTAGTGGGATTGCATTTTATCAAAATCCACTGTCATTAAAATAATACACTAATGCAACAACGAATAAACATAACTTTGTAGGCAATGACGTCATCATTTTTAACAAACTGGCTATGGTCTTCTTTTAATTATCATAATGTGGAATGTCGCAAAAATTGAGCTTTCAATGGCTTTTTCAGTCAGAAAATCACTAGATAGGTCTGTGTACCAAGAAATGATTGCAATTGAATTCGTGAATATACGTTCTAGGGGGGTTGGGGGCGGGGGTTCATGAATCAAAAAATGGGAGAATGATGCAATTTTGTGCAATTAAATCAGTGTTTATCAGCCAATAAATAATGCCATATATAACAACTTTTGGAGTTTCCAAAACATCAGACTCCATATGTAGGGATAAGTGAAGGGAATCCTGGCATTACTTTATTTATTCCTGGCAGGGAAAGATTTTCTGCTATTTTTAGACTCTTTTTCAACAGAGTGAAGACTGTGGATAACTCTGTGACTGGGGCATCAATTATTGGTAGATATCCAACAGCTGATAGAGGTTTAGTGCTGCCTTTGGAAATATGTGTATTGAAGCCTGTCCAGCGAGGCAGAATGCTCTTGGCATCATCATCAATGACATTGGCTGATAACTGTTTACATAACACATACACAAGATCTATTTTCCTACTCACTACCTGCTCTTGTGAAAGTGCAGCATCTTTGAAGGGAATCTTTATGTTGGAATACTGACTGGCAATGGATGGCTCTACTTTATGTTTGTTGATGTATGGCAAAACTTCTGCTGGGGAAACAACAACTGTCCTTAGATGTTTAGGAACCATTTTCTTTTGTCTCATGCATGAATTTTTGGGAACTGCGCTGAATTATGATTCCATTTGTCACGTGAGTGGTGCCTTTACCAGTCATTGTTTCTTCCTGAAAATCATTATTATCCCACACAAGGCAAGTGAATTTGTTGCTGGTGATGTTTCTTGGAATGCACATTTCATCTTCATGTTGGGATGTGGCAAGGGTCAATGCAGAATCATGTTTGTAGATTGTATCAGAAGATGCACAGTGACCTAATCCATGTAAGATTTTGATAAGACTTGTTGAGCCTGTCAGTTGTCTAATTGTCATTCCTAGTGCCAATGACTTTTGTGTAAGAACTTTGCCTTTCCCAGCTGCATACACCAGATCTGGACACAGTGAAACAACTTTGCAAGCAGCTTTTTTAGGCAATGCCACTTGCTCTTCTTGATTTGGCTCTTCAGAATAGCCAACCAACCATGAAATAAAATTGAATAATTTCACTGGTATTGACTTCAGTGCAGCTTCCATGCTGAGGTCATTTGAATCTGGTTGCCAATGTGAGCCAATTCCTTTGCATTCTATGAGCTCATTTCGCATCTCCACTGCAACAGCATACAGAGTTGAAAAGGAGTTGCATCCCTTTTGAGTATGCATCTCATCACAACATTCATCATCATAATCACTTTCTACCTCATCTTCAAATTCCAAGGAATCATCTGCAATTTCTCCCACTGTGAGACCAGGAGAGTAAACAAGTGTTCCTTTTTGCATTGTTTTGGAGGTATGAAATACCATATTGGGGTATTTTTTCCCAATTCTTGCTTTTAAGTGGCTACTTTGATATGAAATATCAACTCCTTCAACATCTCTCACAGCTTCATTAAATTTTTTGACTAAAAATGTCAGCAGCAGAATCTCTTTGTTCTGTATCAGCCTTTTATCCATAACATCAACACAGAAGGTCTCAAAAGCTGTATCATACTTAATTCTATCTTCTCCTTCCGTTGTCTTTGTTGGCCCATCACATACATATTTATAATAGCACTTTTTGTGGTATCTTGCCTCAACTGCAACACAATCTTTGTTCCATATATGAACAAGGATGCTCTCATCCTTTTTCCTTTCTGCGGCTTGTTTCAGAAGGCCAGCTGTTAGTGTTTGAGCTAATGTCATCTCTTGCTTCTTTCGCTTACCATTGACCTAAAAGTAATAAACACGAATGTCATAGCTGTAGAAACCAGGGGCCCTTGATTCACCTGCACCCAAGATTTTGCAATAAACAAAGAAAAGCCCTTGTTTTCAGGAAATGCCCCTTTATCTTTTGAGAAAAAAGTTGCCCTTGAAGTGTCATGCCCCCAGGTTTGAGATGTTTCCTATGACTCTGATGAATATAGAAATTAATAAGGAGCAACATTGCAAAATTATTAAGCATTGTATCTAGAGGACTTTAACTTTTTAGTCTTGGTAAATAAGTAATTTCATTAATTCGATATATAGCATTTCAAACTGAGAACCCTAAGTTAAAAGGCTCTATCTCACAGATTTATTAAATAGCCTATATTATATTTGGCAATCCAATGTTTTGCAAAAGAAAGCAAAGCCAAATGAAATCAAGCTTTGTATATGTTTTTCTTTTTTCCAATTTATGGATGGGCCCATTTAGCTCAGATCATTCATGGAAGTTTCATGTAAAGAACCATCCAATTGAGGAAAAACTTTCTAGCTTCGTTTCGAATGAAGCTCTGTGGCCACTCTAGGAAAGTATATTTCAAATAAATTCAAAATAAATACCTTGTCAGTAATCCAAATGGGACCAGGTATTTTGCAAATCAGGCAGAAATTAGGTAGCACGTCTTTTTTTGGTCTTTTTGACAATAATGTGTTTAATATTGGTCCATTTCTTGCTGACCTTCGTCGTGAATAATTACTTGTACTAGGGTCGGCCTGATAATCAGTTCTGGACGTCTCTGCGCTTTCTGCATTCTTTTTTACTCTTCTTAGTTTTTCCACATCGGTGAAGAGACGGTAACAAGAGACATGATAGTACAATGGGCCTGAGCCTAAGTCTTCAAGTGTTGTTGTATCCGTGGGAATGAATTCCAAAGACTTCTTTGCTACTTCTGTAAACATTCCATAAGCTTTTGGTGAATTAAGCCATTCCTCTCTTCTTTCTAACAACGGATTGAGGGTTACAGCTGAAATTTTTCTCGTATCTCCTCCTTTATCGTCAAAATGGACGACGCAATCCTCACAGACAGACATTTTTACGCCATCTTTGTTTTCGCGGTTGCCACTGGCTGCGCACCAAATCAAATTTACGGACTCTCGGAAAATAGGTCGAACTTAAAATAAAACTTTGGTCCGGATTTTATTAACTTTATCGTAATCCGTGACAGTAACCCAAAATTAGATTAGTAATTTTGCAACATAAAACTCCATTTTGCTAAGAAACTGCGCTTTGTGGGAATGGGAACTGTTCAGAATCTGAAATGCAACCTAATAAGGTTTTGATTTTAGTTGATAAATGCGAGATCTCAGAGGTGCACAATAGAAGTAAACGATATCAGGTAACAGCGGATGGCCTAAAATACACGTAGTACACTATACTAATAATTCATGTTTCCAGCTATCCAATATGAAATGGGAAACTCCTGTAGGCCACAGATCTGCACCAATGGTTCAAAGGCCTTGCAGCGGTAAATTCTTCTACAGTGATAGTGTAGGAAAATGAGGACATGAGGGCTTGCACACAGACAATTCCTTATAACCGCATTCTCTATAACATTGTAAAATGATCTTTTGCAAAGATAGGAGATCTACTAAAAGCTCAATAGATTTAACTCGATTTATTCTAAATTCCCCTATATACAATGCACAATAACAACTAACTACATAACGATTAGCAACTCAATAATCAAAGAAGAACTTCGTATTAAGAGGAATTCTTTCGGAGGAGCTCTCCTACTAGTTCGTAAACTAATTAATTTATGCTTCAATAACGGACCTAAATTTCAATAGCACCCAGTTTTAAACAATTGAAATCTGCATAGAGTTTTTAATGAATTTTTGGAGATTTTTTTGGAAATAAAATTTAGAAGAGTTTTTCAGTATTATATGGAGTTCGTTCCATGTTTTTGCCCCCATATACCTAATGGACCTCAAACCATATCAAAAACAATTTTGTGATTGCGTAATACATCACCGCGATTGGATTGTCTAGTAGACTATTTATGAACATCTGAGTCTAACAGAAAGAAATCATGAAAGGAAAGGAGATTTTGCTTATTATTAGATTGATATACGAAGCATAGTAGTTTAATTCGAAAAATATCATAAAGCTGTAAAAGTTTGAACCTCTTGAAGATAGGCAAAGTATGGGAACGAGGATGTTGATACGCCAAAACTCTGACTATAACCATCTTTTTTGTACTAGGACTGATGGTTCCAGATATGAAGTAAATGTTTGTCCCCAGACAATAATACCATATTGAAGGAGATGTAAGGATAATGAATTACAAACTAGAATCAATGTATTGATAGGAAAAGGATGCTGATTGTAAAGAAGATCCCACATTTTTAGCCAACATCTTTGAGACTACAGATAAGTGAAATTTCCAACTAAGATTTCATCTAAGAGAAGACCTTAAAAACTTTACGTATTTAGCTTCTGTCAAATATGTTCTTCCAATCTTTATTGACGTGTCTTGTGGGATTTTCATTGTAGAAGAATGGAAAATAATATAATTAGTTTTACTCTAGTGCTGTAAACCGCACGGGGCTATACAGCATAGAAATAATATGCAATGGCTTTTTCCATTTGATTTTCAAACTTCGAAGAAATATTACCCATCCAAGGCAATTTTAGGTATACCGGGCACTTCTCTGGACCAATTGGCTTCTCTGCTGCAAAGTTGGCTAATTTTTGGTTGATGCAAGAAAGTAGAACATCTGCTGGATATCAGTTCGCGATAAGCAGTTGCTTTATTTTGTCCAGCTCTGAGCCTAGTTTGGTTTTAGAACAAATTACAAGTGCCCTGTGAACTAAGGTTTTAATAAGGCTAATCTTTCTTGTCTATGGGCTAAAGGAATTCCAACGGATGTATTCCCCAGTAAACGTTGGTTTCCTGTAAATGCTGGTAAGAAATCCATTGCCCTCTTTCTCTACCAAAACATCTAGAAAATTCAAGGAGTTGTTTTGCTCCTTCTCTATTGTGAAAGTTAGAGCTGGATGTAGCAACTTCAGTTTTTCCTGAAGGTGGTCACAAACCAGCTCGGAACCAAAGATGACAAAACTATCGTCCACATATCGAAAGTAGAAACCTGGTTTTGCGGTGTTGTCAAAAAGTCTACTTTCATAAAAGCCAACAAAGATGTTTGCTAATGCCGGACCCAAGGGGCTACCCATTGCCACACCATCCAACTGTTTACACATTTGGTTGTTGAAACTAAATTCAACTCTTCGAGTAGCAATTAGCATCAATTCCCTGAATGTGTCCTCAGGGAATGGCTGGCAATCAAGGTGACCTCGATGCAAAGCATCAGCACAAATCTCTATTATGGTCTCATCCAATGGGACGTTTGTGAACAGACTGCTGATGTCAAAAGAGCATAGAAATGATTTGGCAGGTTCAAGATTACAGTTTTGATAAAGTTAGCAAACGTAAAGGAATCTTTTGCGCAACTTCAGAACTTCTTTCGGGGGGGGGAGTTGTCTGAGATTGTTGCCAAAATTGTACATTGCCTTGTGCAGATGAGATCTATAGAAAAAAAACCTTTACATCGAAATAAATAAAAGATAAGAAACTGTCCTTGCTAAGTTGCAAAGGTCTTTTTTGATTGATACCAAGTAAGTAGTTATTCCATGTAAAGTGTATCCCAGGTATTCATTTTAGTGATTCTGTCTGTATATCAAAGTATCACAAACAAAAAGTTGCAAACTGATTGGAAATAGAGGTGCACAAGCCTTACTTTTGGGTGATAGAAAGTAAACCACTAGCAATGAAGTATTGTAAGGAGAGAGCACAGCGGTTATAGACCTTGGATGCACACTTGCGTGTGAAAAAAGAGAAGAGATAAAGGTCTGGGGACTTACTCTCAGGAAATATTTCAAGAACCACGCCCTCTAGAGCCCTGAAGAAGCCCCTTTGCAACATAGGATAAATATTGCTGTCTTCATTATTTTCTTTTCCTTTTGCTGTTGTATTCTTACTTAGAATGCATACTGGAATGTATACACTGCAGGGCTCATGGGCATCATTGCTATCCTGCATTTGTGACACCATGATTAAAAGACACCTTACACATCCTAATCAAGTACTTACTATTACACTATTTTACATCATTTAAAAAAATGCACTTCTAGAACCAGTAGAAGGAAGTCCACAGACTCATACACATTTCATCTATCTTAATGTGCATTACTATTCTTATTAATGATGTCAACTTTCAAAAGGATTCTTTACTTACCTGAGCGCTAGCTATGTTGCAAAGGGCATTCAGAGAAGCACAAAAGTCTCCTTAGATTTCTCTTGATCTGTCCTACATGTAAATTTCTTGACTGTCACACTAATCACAATAATAGTTGAAATTCATATGACAAAAGCTAAATCGCAGCAAACGGTGAAGCAGCGTGACCTCTTCGACTGGGTATTCTATCATAAGTTTCTAGAAGTTTTTTTGGGAGTGGCTTGGTGTAAATAGGTGTGGCTCCTTGCGCCTGAGCACAAATATGGCAAAACAGGTTGTTTAGTAAACATCTAGTATTTAATGTTGTTTTATCGTATAACAGGAAGTGCATATCACAGCGGAAGTAGTAGAAAATGGCTGTATTGAGGTTTAGAAGGGCTAAAAGGTGAAAGGCAACTACATTTGCTATTCTAATGACCACAAACAGTGCAGATTTTTATTTTTTCCAAAATTGTAGGGTATTCAGTGAATACCTTGAATACCCTGACGCTACGCCAATGACTTTTAATCCAACAATTTAAATTTCTGGTCTAATTTTAACTTCTGAATATTGGACTCAAACCCTCTATAACGTCAAGCAGAAAAATACAATAAAAGTTTCAGAAATCTTATTCAGATATTCTCTCCACCCATTATACCAAATCCCAGTCACACGAGTTGATAGTCAGAATGTGCAATAGAGGCTCCTGTACATCAGTCTGCTTTGCCAGTTTTGTCATCCACAATGCCAAACAGCGATGCCTATTACTTAAAACTTACTTATGATTTCTAAAAACTTTTGGAAATTTTCAGCATGTTTGAGTGCTGTATTCTGCCAACTTTTCCTCCTTTTTAAACCGGACGAAGTTTTAAAGTACCACAATTTGTGAAAACAGGGTCTTATGATCTCGATTTTTCACAAATGAAACTACTTTGTTCACCGCTGGATACCCCCAATTTTCAAATCGATGCGTGTCCCCTACTCTGATAGGCGTCCAAAGGCTTTAAAATTGTTGAAGCAACCAACTGCATCATTTGACCATACCTAAACTGCAGCCATAACATGAACCAATAAACGGCAAAAGTTATAACAGCCTGAATAACAACGCTTGTCGAGCTAAACGAAAGTTTTCTAGCAGTGAATATCCTTATGCATACTGCATTCCACTTTTGAGTTCGATGAGCGTATTCAATATGTTTGACCTGTTGCTGTAAAGGTCTATCAATGGCTAGCAGAGTTGTTAGAACTCTGCGCAGTACTTAAGAGTATTATTAGTGTGCATCCTATAGTAGCAGTCAGAAGGAGTTGGAGGAGCGTTGGGAGAGGAGATGCACTGTAGACATAATTAGATTGTGGGGAATTTCCTCAAGCGTACTATGGCCCTGACTGTAGCCTCAAAGAATTCTCTGTGGCACTATAAAGCTCACAATGATTTTCGGTAAAATCGTATTATGATAATTCTGAGGAGAGTACTCGTCTCTACTCACCCTCCAAATCTACTCTTAATTACCATATTTACCTTGTATATATATATATGAATTTTTCTCCCTAAAGTTAGACCTAAAGCTATAGTAACATAATACAAAGATTACGTGATATACTTAATCAAACCTAGAACGCTGAATCATGTGTACTTTAACTACGCAGCCCAATTACTCATGGGATTATTTCCCTTGACAACATAACAAACCGGATTATGACGCTAATATCTATTCCTATCAGTTACGGCCTAGCTATGTTGAGCAAATACGTAATGTCTAAAAGCATATTTCGAACAAGATTATACGTTCATTGATTTAATCGTTATGTATATATTTTGAAATGGTTCTTTCTCTTTGCCTTCCGCCCTAATTAATTCACAACACTTTTTTCCAGAAAAGTAGGATTCTGACCTATTTTGACTAAATTCACTGCGCATTCATAACTTACTTCTGTATAACACTAAGTTCTATTCGGCCCATCTCATTAGCTTCTCAGGCTCCGCAAATTGAAAGTCGAACATGTTGAAATTTAGGAAAAGTAGCATCTTGAAAGGTAACAACGCTTCTTTTTATTCTTATTTCTATTCCTTCTGAGATTGTAGAGCATTCACTGATAGCTTGACTAAATTGTCACAGTGCAATTGCCAACAAATAAATAAAACTCATAATTCAAAAACATTGCAATAATACCTGTAACTTCCAAAGCTTTGACGTGATTGGCATCTACTGAGTATTTGATGCTATTAAGAACTGATCTATAAATGTGAGAAGACATGCAACGCGCATCAAACTCCAAGCACTATCAAAATTCTCCAACATATGTAAGTCAATCTCTACTAAATCACAAGGTTTCTTTCAATATGATATGGGCAATTACTCTAGTGTGTCTAATAGAAGGGGGAGGTAATAGAAGGGGGTGCTCATGCTGACCAATTTTTCAATACGAAGAGGGGTGCTAATAGAAGGGGAGGTGTTCATGTCAGCCAATTTTCAACAAAAAGGGCTCCTTATAGATGGGGGTCCATGTTGGTAAGTTGTTTTATTAAAAGGTAATGAAATTACTGAGGTGGTGACACTGTTTACTAGATAATGGATAGCGCAAAAACAAATCTGAAATTTCTTGGTATTGACGCAGTATCAAAAGAGGATTCCCTTCAATTTGGGCGTTTTGCTTGCACAGACAGGATCGTACTGCTTTCATAAATCGCATAGCTTTTTTATTCAATATTCTGATTCTGGTCATGACCGATTTCAAAATTTAATAGAAGAGAGGTGTTAATAAGCAAAGGGAGAGAGCAAATTCTCCTTAGTTTAATTGACGGGGAGCAAGTCTATTAGAGTCACTAGAGTAGGCAATTTTTCTTTGCAAATATCTACACAGAGGACTAATCTATTGCTTTGTTGTAGGTATCAAACAGATCGATTTTAGAGATTTAACCGGGAAAATCACGGCGGGACTTTAATATTTTTGAAATGCCTCCATTATCTCCTAATTTATTAATATCAATATACTCTATTGATTGAGGGTTGCAATGCAAAAAGTCGCAGGTCAAAATAATGTACGGCTGAAATTCGCAAGGCCTTTAAAGTTGGCTCAATTTATCACTACGTAAATTTTCAGGCAAATTTCTCCAAATGCTGAGCATTGGCAAATCCGCAAATTGGCATAGATCTTGACTGGCAAAAGGTTTTAGCTTATTTTTTACACCTAAAATGTGCCATTTTTAATGGTCTTTCAACACGTGATAAGATCTAAGCAGAAATTCCACAAACATTCAAAAATTTTGATTTCACAGGTACAAATAAAATTTTAAGTCTATGTCAGTTCTTGCTGGAACCATCAAACATTTACCATTTTTCAAAACTTTGACAAATTTCGACAGTATGGTGGCTAACATATTCTTAGCATATTGGTTTTTAGGAAAGAGACAAAAAAGAATCAGTTAAATAACATCAAAAGCTGATTCAGGAACCGCACGGAAAGTTTCATCGTTATTTTCAGTAAAATGCTAGTTTTGATGAAAAGTTGCAGAAAAAATACATTCATTTGATCACGAGCACTGCAAGTGAGAGTCCGGTCATTAATTCTTCCAGGGGAGGGGGCGGAAGACATCTGGGAGGGGGGACCAAAATTTTACGTTTTTAAACGGAGGGGGTATGAATAATAGCGAGCACCTTAGGGGAGGGGTGTGAATATAAATTGCAGTATGCATGTCTGGTTCGCTAAGAGGAAAGCGCAATTTTCCAATAAGTCGGAGAATAAAGACGAAAAGAATAAGAGACCAGGATGCATTATTGACTTTTTGAATTGCAACATTTCCACATTACCATGATATGCGTCAAGTCCACAAGTTTCATAGTTTAAATAATTTCATATTATATTATTACTATTAGTGCTATTACTATTATATCTCGTGACCACTGGTGGCCTGATATGCTTATCTCCACTGGCTCGGCTAATATATATATATATATATATATATATATATATATATATATATATATATATATATATATATATATCATAGAACTCACTGTTGGATTTGAAACTAACATCAATCTAAACGCTGAGAGAAAGAAAGATAAATGCATGCAACTTATTCGTGATCTTTCTTCCAAGTACCGTAGTGTTAATTTCATCAATCTCTCCAGTGGCTCACTAGGTACTTTTGGGAAATCTTGTAACTTTTTCAATGCAATGTGCAATGTGCAATGATCAATGATCTTTATGTCGACAAACAGCACTTAAATTATGCCTTAAGGAAAATAACTGCCATCATCATCCGATCCACCTACTACATATTCTGCACGAAAAACAAGCCTTGGAATAACCCTGATCTTCTTATTTTCTGAACAATAGAGATACATGATTTTTCGTTTTGTAGTTTGGGCTTTTTTCATTTTAATGAGTAAATGTAACCTTGTCAGCCAGATACAAATTACCTGCATTCAGAGAGATTTGTATTTGTGACTTTTAGTTGGAATATATACATGAGAAGTTAAAAAAAAACTATTATTATAGATTGGGATGCATAGAGCTATGGCGGACAGTCGTCTATTGCACATGCACTAGTTTAACTGCTAATCACTTGGCTTACAAAAAACTTAACGATTCTAGAATTTATAGATGATAATTTATTTGGCGTAAGGAGATATGTTTCATTTACGTTTCGTATGGTTTATGCTATTTTACATCGTTTGCTGCTATTGTGGAAAAGACTTTACAGCATTAGGCCGGCATCAATGGAGGTGTAAAAAAAGAATGCCTGTCAACTCAGGACCCAACGCCACAATAAATACCGCATTGCCCAATGACAAGGATCCGGCGGATGTTGTGGAAGTGATTAAGTGCTGCTGTGGAAAAGCATGCAAAGGGGTAAAGGGCCTAAAAATGCACCAAAGGTGTTGTAGAGTTTTAGAGGGCCTAGACCAAAATCCGTTAGGATGCGAACATTCAAATTCAAATTTTGATACAACCAGCTCATTGGAC
>OLMO02000252.1:7694846-7707929 GCA_900291935.2 Cassiopea xamachana
CCCCAAAAGTGATAGGTTAGCAACCATATTGTTGTTCTGTTTATTTCGGTTACTAGGGGCTTTACCGGCCCCAGTAGCACTGCACCTTAGCACAGATTGTTGAGTGCTGTGAAGGAGGTTTTAGTACTGTGAAGGAGACTTATTTTAATTCAATTCAGTATTTTAGTTCGGTCAGTTCAATAAATTTGTTATCCGCGAAGGACAGTGACCTATCTGTTGTTGGTTAGACATCATTGGAGTATGCCAAGATTAAAGGTGAAAAAGCGACCGAAGGTTTTCTATGGCAAGAGACTCTGGGAAACATCTGGCACAAATCAGGAACAGGCTTTGGGTGGCCATGAAACTCATGATCAAATAGGAAATGTTGGGCCTAGCGTAGAGACACCTGTTGCTAAGCCAATGCCAGAATCCCAGCAAAGAAAACTAAAGAATATGTCAGCTGAAAAGCTAAAGCATAGTGACTTTAAAAAGCAATCTCAAAGCAGAATTTCTACCAGAAGCATTTCAAGGAAGGTAGCTTTAAGTTCCAATATCTCTACGGAAGTTGCTTGTGGATTTAAAATCCAAGACTTTTCTAGTTTGAATGACTGTTTGGAATCAGTGGCTGTCTGTAGGTCTTGCATGAGTCCAAAATCTAAATTGAGAATTTTCCAATGTAACAAAAAGAGACACGGTCTTGCAGAGTCTCTGTTTGTAAGGTGTTTGAATTGTGGGCCAAAGAGAGAGTTTGAAGCAACACAGAACTCCTTAGCCGAAGCTTGATGGGCCTGACACAGAACCAGAATGAAAGCATTAATGGTATTTTGTGGTCTCATATCCCAAAAACTCTGTTTTGTGGGTCAAGAAAGGTCACTATTGGGGTATGTGAGACAATCTGTGTTGCAAACACTGGTGCTGCATCCAAAGCAATGATGGTGCAGAAAATGGGAATTTCGCCAGGAAACAACATGTATAAAGCACTAAGAGATGAGGACAAGGGTCGAGTTTGTGCAGCAGCCAGGAAAACATCTAACAAGTACAGAAGGCAACGAAAGAAGTTGAAGTTTGGTATTGATAGAGAAAAAGTTACAAAAAAGTTAGCTACAAAGCAGGTTGCTTTGGTACAAGTATAGAACCAGAAACTGTTCGTAGCAATCTAGAAAAAACTTCAGAGGAAGAGCCAAAGGTGTGCGGAGTGAAGCAATTAGTGGCAATAAAAGACAGAAAAGGAAGAACAGTATGCAAAATATTTGTGAAGATAGTTCAGCCCCAAAGATATCATTTATAGATGAAGGTACTCTTGGAATACTCAAGATAGAAAGAGAAAACTTCAGGAAAATATGAAACTAGTTTGATACACATTTTCTAGAATTTAACATTACTAGTTGATTGAAACTTCAAATCTCAAACTTAAACTGCCAATTTCTCAAAAGGCATGTTTTTAGAACCATTTACCTTTAGGAACATATTATTGCTGAACCCTCTGCTCAATTCCCCTTCAAATTTCTACAAGTTATGTGCAATGTGCCTTACAATAATTTGAATTATTAAAAATTCCATAGAATGCAGTATGGGGTTGTTGCTATGGAAAAAGTGTTTTTGGGTGCTACCCTACCAGTAGTTGCTATTAGGAAGAAACTAGTAATTCATTTTCTAAAGCACATCAATTCTAATAGAATTTCCGAACAATTCTGTACATCAGATGCAAGACTTCTGAAAAAAATGTACCCAAAGCAACTGCATGACCCCCAGAACCAGCAGGTTTCCATGGAAACTGCAACCCCAAAATGAATAAATATTATGTCCTTTCATACTACAATAGCCCCTCTAGAAGCAGTGAAAATTTTGTGTGGATTTAGAAAGTGGTTCAGATTTTATAAACATTTCTAGTAGCAGCTACTTCACAAAGCTTTTGTGGTAACTGCCTCCTTAGATATACGAGCCATCTGCTGACTGAATTATTTACTTCAATGCATCATCATAACACTGCAGCCGTCTTACAATGCCAATAGTTGGTGCTTTCAGATCTTCTTGAGATATGTAGTCAATAAAATATAGATATGACTATATTTAATCTCTATCTATTTATATATCTTACAGCATATCTGTGTTACAAATTAAAGAAAGATTGCTTGTTGATGTAATACTGTTCACAAAAAGCTGAAAAGGGTTGATTATCTTCAATTGCAAATCAAGTCATCCCCTAACATTTATAAACTATTTCAAGACAAGAGTATGATTCAAAAATCTCATACAATACCACAACAATATCACATTTGGCAACACAGCTTTTATAGAATCTCCGGCAACTTGATCGTTGTGCATGCTGGGAGTCGGGTTTTGAGCACCAAACTATGGATATTTTTCTTTGCTGCACAGGGATATCCAATGGAGCCTACATCCCTTATTCATCAAAACGATCTGCTTTATATCATCATATCCTTCTTTATAAAAACCAGTTGCATACTATGGAAGGGTGATTAACTCAAGGCATAGTCTCAATAGTTCTACTTCACTCAAATACCCTACGTTTCTCAGCGATAGCTATCATTATACAATGCCATATACATATCGTACAATTCAGCACACCTTGGCAACAGGGGCGAATGTGTAAAACGAGGCTCATGCACAGCTTCCATTTTAGGAAAATTACAGCGGGCCTAATGAGCCGCTTATGCCGGCCCGTCATGTTTTTGCAGGTGATTACCAGGATCGCGATATAAATTTTGATTGCACAATTGCACAACAGGTACATGAGTCAATCTGCAAAGTTTACATCACTACCTTCATAAAATTCTCCAGTAGTTTCTACAACGTGGTGTAACAATCACCCAAATATAACAAATCGTGAAACAATTATTGAAATAAAACTAGTTCTGGCCTCTTGACCAAGCTTTTTGAAGACACATTTCATGATATGCTTAAAATGATGGCACAATCGAGCAATAAGTGGATTATTGCCCAAGCTGAATGTAGCAGCCATAAATATAGTAAGTGTTAACTTGAAGTGCTTTTGTTGCCCAAATGGTATGTGTATGTGTTTATCGTAAGGTCATTTCGTTATATCTTGCCGAATTTCCGTCGACATATTGACCTATAGAGAGAACAATCGTGTCAATGTAATACAAAGGACCCTTCTATTCAAGGCAATGAAATACTTTTAACTTTATTGAAAGTACATATTTTGTTGTTTTTTCATGAACCCAAAGTAGCCATTCTTTCGGTCCTTGCCAACAAAAATTTCTGCCTGGCCTCTCAACTAAACTTTCAAATCTTTAACACAAAATGTCATTCTTCGTTTACTTGGTGTCCAATGTTGTGGGTGGTATTGCTTGTTCATGATATTCAAATTTTTGTGAGTGGAATATTTAGGCTCAGTTTCCCTACAGCTAGCAATGAGTCTGATAACTAGTTGCCACAAACAGCTACAAGTTTGAGCAATATTAGATCTACAATGACCTGATCAATCAACAAGTTCATACAAAGAGAAACATTACCTGCACAACAACCACGCTGATATTAGGGGTAACAACAAACAGGAAGCCGCGTTCATTTTACTAATACTATTCTGTGCAACTGTTTCGTGCAATCCCCCTTTTCGATGCAAAATCCACGTGCTAGTGCTTGACCTTTCAAATTGCCTGCCATGATTGGATAAACCTTTATGTTTGTAAAAAACGCGAAAAATAGGACAGGAGTCTGTGAGAAAGAACTACAACTACTTAATATCGTGACATGCTGTTACTGCAAGAAATACCACAACGACAATAGGCGATAAAATCCTCAAACAATGAAAAACGGGATTTTCGTAAAAGTCACGGCCTAAGTTGATTAAACCTTCGCCAGCGTGACCTCTAAGTCTGCCCACTTGACAGCAGGAACATCCGTAAGTCATAAGCGTCTATTTTGCCTATTTCATTTAACGATGGATTCGTATAGTTGACATCACCGAACAATTCTAGTTTTCAAACTAAAAGAAATGTTTCTTCACATTCACAGCAAACGGCCACAGACTTGTCCTTGTTTTCGCGCTTCTATTTACAAAGATAAGACTTTAACCAATAATCGCGAGCTACTTTCAATATCATGTGACCCGATGTAGCACGTGGACTTAGCGTCGAAAAGGTGGATTCCTTTGCGTTTTTTCGGGTCGCAATCTACCAGGCCTTGTTTTCGCTTTACAAGTTTCAATTTATAGATATAGAGCCCCAAAAGCGCTAGATATCTGTCTTCAAATAATCCTGATTGTTTGAGTGAGGAAACATCACTCCTGCGGTAAGAGGGCAAGAACGTGAGTTGTCATAAGGACTCAGTATGGAAAGTAGCAATTCGCGTTGAGAAAAATAAATATTCTGAAGACGGCTTGACATTTAGAAAGGTAAATATGATACCTTTCCTTCCTTTGCTAACAGGGAAACTGGCAGGAATGAATAGTTTCAACTAAGCGGGTTCTAGTATTTTCTTTTGATTTTTTCATCAACGACACAATACAATCTCTCTGGATTACGACTTATGTACAAACACCCAAATATAAGGGATTCTTTTAATAAGTGTTTTGGTAAGTTTTTACTAGAACAAATAAAGCGGTTGCATTAAGATGCTGCTGCTCAGTAACGGGTTAGTGCTGTCTAGTATCCGCCATTATGACGGTGCTCTTTCACCCAAGATGGTGAACTGTTGTAGTGTATTTGGATGTTCCAATCGATCTGATCGCGAAAAAGATCGCCCGTTTCACCGTCTACTAAAACTAATAACACACTTGGACGAACAAATGAAAGAACACTCGGCTGAGCGAAGAAGCAAGTGGTTGAGCAATATACGGCGCGCTGATCTAACCGGGAAAAAGCTTGTTTGGGTATTTACATCTGAGTGGCCTAAACGCAAGGTTGGGGCCCAATCCAGATTGGGCCCCAACCTTGTGTTTAGGCCACTCAGATGTAAAGGAGGAAAGTTCTTCACGTTGGGAAAGGCGGAAAGAGCGATCAGAAAAGCGCCCTTCTTCGCAGATCGAAGGACGAGGCTAGCATTCCTCTGTAGTACATCAATACTGTTTGGACGTTATTGCGCCTTCTACTTACGATGAGTTGGACAATCATGATGATAAGGTTAGCTCTTCAGCAGCATTTATAGCAACGGAAGTTCAAACGGAACTTTCAATGGGTGACATTGACAACATGGAGCAGAAATTGCCAGCGTTAGAAAACGAAAACAAAAATTGTAAGGAGAAGATCATTTCGATGATACCAATTGATATTGCTAGATTGGAACAAGATAAAGAAATGGTTTTGTTTTTGACTGGTATTCCCAACTATTCATACACACCGAAATTGTTTAACCACCTTTAAGAGCTTTTGCTTACTATGATGAGACTACGATTAAACCTGCCATTCCAGGACCTAGCCTACCGCTTTAATATATCAAAGTCAACTGCTTCAAGAACTTTTGATAAATGGATTGACGTTATAGTGATAGTGCTTAAATTTCTGATTAAGTGGCGTAACAGAGAGGAACTCCAGAAAACTATGCCTACTGATTTTGTCCAAGTTTATGATCACAAAGTTGCAGTTATAATCGATTGCTTTGAGGTACTTATTGTTGGGAACATTATATTTTGTTTTGTTGATAGTCCTAAATCTGAGACTTTATTGTGCATCCGGGACGCTAGTTCAATATTGGGGATGATAGACTAATATCCGGGATTTTAGACCTTGTGATGGCAAGATACGGGACATTAGACTTTTTACTCAGTTATTATTGTATTCAAATGAGTTAGAAACCGCGTGAGGAGGTAAGGAGGGATTGATCTGTAGATAGCGAGGAGAACAAACGAAAAAGAGATATTTGCGAGTGGGTTTTTGATATTTTATTACAAATTTGTTGGTTTTACATGCGATTCGTTTTTGTTTTCGTGCTTCTCGAATAGTTCGCGAAATTATTGAGCGTCCAGGAGATCTGTTGGCCCTTGCATCTACTTGGAGCAGTTTTAAACACCACAATACTGTAAAATTTGTTATAGGTATTTGTCCACAAGGGGCCATTTCTTTCATATCTAAGGCTTGGGGTGGTCGCACAAGTGATAAATATTTGAGAGAAAATTGTCACATTTTAAATAGACTCTTTCCAGGTGTTATTGTTTTGGCAGATAGGGGCTTCAACATCAATGAAAGTGTAGCATTAAAGGGTGCCAAACTAGAAATACCAGCTTATATCAAAGGGAAAACACAGTTATCATCTCTTGAAGTTGAAGAAACTCGAAGACTTGCAAATGTGTGGATTCATGTTGAGAGGATCATAGGATTAGTACGGCAGAAATATCAAATCCTGGGTGGTATTCTTCCAATTGAGACATTATACAGTGATAACTCCACTCCTCAGATTGATAAAATTGCAACAGTGTGCTGTGCTCTAACAAATATTTGTAATTCTGTTGTTCCATTTTATTAATTTTCCTATTCCACTTGTAGTGCATATCATATTCTATAAAGTTCCTGTTGCTTATTAAATTCATAAACTTTGCTGTGAAATGAACTGTCAAATCAAATTAGCATGATACTGAAGTTATTCTCTTGTGAAAAGAAAAATGGATAAGAACATACCAAAAGTAATCTGCAATCTTATTGCTGTATGTCCTTTTTTATTTTCTTGTGAAGTGTTTAGCAAGCATTTCTGGTAAGATGTATAATTTAAAGTTTTCTGATTTTGATGCATTCATTTCAAAGAATGATTTATCTGGAAGAATAGTCTCAGTATGGGTTTCATTTGGTGTCTATACCAAGAAATGAGCACACTGTGCACCAGACATAAAAAGTTGACATTGTACTTGATAGTAGTACTGATGGTCTTGCTTTAGTGCATATGTGCATTGAGCAGGTGAAAGCATAGAATTTTGTTTACAAGCATATTCACTTAATGGAATATCTCTGCAACTATATGGGCACTTAACCTCTAGAACACCTTGCCTACAGCACTTGCATGATATCAAACCATTTGGAGAAGCCCCCAGGAATGGCCATTGGTTATTCAACATCAGCCCTACTTTAGAGAAATGAAATTCCTTGTGGGACCCTTGCATTTTCTTTATGTAGTCTGCCACTGCAATGCTTTCCTTTCCTAGCCCCCAAGCTAAAGCAATATTTGTGAACTTGCTTTCTGCTGGGTAGCAAATGCTTTTGATTAGGCTCCTGCTTGGGTTATTGGCATCTGTTCTGCAAGACTGTTTAAATTTGGATGCAGTAATTCTACCAGACCTAAGCTTAAACCATAACTTTGAATGAGCTTGCTTGGCTGTTTCACATTGAATCTCTGTAGCTGCTCATTGGAAAGGACTGGTAGAGCAATTTCTTCACATTTTTTAATGATGATGTCAAGTGAGCATCCTGCATTTGATGTAGAGTACAAATTTTGAAGGAAGAGGTTCTTAATGGACCCAAGTGGAATGAAGCTTTCACTATAAGGCTCAGTAATAGCCAAAATTGCTGGTCTTGTGCCACACAAGCTTAATTTGCTAAGGAATTCCCTCTGCCTCTGATCATTCTCAATGTGTGGAGGCTCTTTAGTCTTCCTCCTCTTTGTAGGCCTATTACTTTCTCCATCTTCAGGGGTGCAGCTGCGATCTCTCATCTTTCGTTTTGCCCCTTTAAACTCTATCTCTGCAACACGTAAGCAGGGCACCTCTTCTACAGCTTTTGGCAGTAACCATTTGCATTGTCCTTGTGTACAAGACTTGCCCTTCTCTTGTACGATAAAATGCCTCTAAATAAAACAGGAGGGATGCAACATGTAAACAAGCTTCACCAAGGCCAGCCATGCAGGTGCGATGGGCAGCTTCTATTTCACCATCTGCTTTTAAAAAAATCCAAGGCTTCAGTGGTGTTTTGTTTGCATGCAGTGAATGTCTATCCTGTCAGTAGAAGCAGCAGTAAAGAATAGCCTAAAGAATAGGTTTTTGGTTGTAATTCTTAATAACTCTAGATACTGTGTGGGAAACGTTTTAAATCAATATGCCAGGAAGCACTAAAAGAAGCTGAACCAACTCATTAGACAACTAAATAGTGGTCTGTTGAGCCTATATTATGAGAAAATGTGGCACAAAAAATGAAAATACTTGACTTACCGTTCCTATCACAAGACAATTCTCTTCATGTTTAATTGCCGTTTCCAGAACCCATCCACTCAAAAAGTTGTTGTATGCTTGCAATGATTTTCTCGCTTTTATCTCTTTTGCCGTCAGGTAACTTGTTGAACACACAAGATAGTCGACAATGTCTGTATAATCAATGCTTGGCAAATCATTCAAGTACTTATCTAGGTCTGACTTTTTCAGCAAGTATGGATCTTCCATCATAGCATCAATTTTCAATAAATATCGAGTTTTCGCTGAGAGTTCTAAAGATTGGGCATACTGTGAAAGAGGAAATGTGTGATACCTAGTGGCCATGTCTACGTTTTCAAAAAAGCCGAGCTGGCCGCCAAGATGGCGCCACTAATCATATCGAGGCTAGCGAAATTTTATTGCAACCGCTCTATAAATACCCTCGGCCTTGCCCGCCCAATTAGAGCTAATTGGAGATTCGTCTAACTCGTGGAAGCCTTGCGCTCCTTTACCAACACTATACACACTCCTTCGCTGTACTGCGCATGTGTTGTATTGTGCAAACTCGGGTTAACCCCAAGTTCAATTGACAATGCAGATAACCCAGGTTTGCCCCAGGTCAAACCCACCTCCAAACCATGGCTGGATCTAACCCGGGGCAAAGCAGGGTTGGGTCGATTTACACTGACAAACTTGGGGCGAACCTGGGGCGAACCCTGGGTTAGTTTTTGCAGTGTAAATTGGCTATAACTGTTTCAGCCTTGTTCACTCTGGTGCGAAATAATATTTATGCCTTCACGGCCTCCTATTGAAAACAAGGCAAATATACACATCTGAACAGGTGCCGTAAATCCTCTGGGGGCTTATTAGCAAATATGAAGTTTTGGGTGGGAGGTTATTTGAGGGGAGGGCTTATTCGAGGGGGCTTATTTCAAAGTTTGGCATTTTTCTCTAAGGTAGACAGAAACAACGACATAATTTTGTCAATCAACTACACTAACAAATCACAAAACGGCCAGTTCGCAAACGAAATGTGATATGCAATAACAATTTTCTTCTCATTATCATCACGTAAGTCACATTTCTTTCTGCTTTTTGCCGTCAGTGAAGGGAAGTAATACTGCATAGCTATTGCTTTGCAACTATGCCTCCCTCACAGAAAGCCCCATGGGGGATTAATCGTGGAGGGTGCTCATTTGCAAATAAGAGCTTTCAGGTGGGGGCTTATTCGAGGATTTATGATATATAGGTGTGTCATGTTGCTAAGTTACAAATGTTAGAATGGAGCTATAGATGGAAAATAAGGCGTATCAAGTACTAGGACGTCTCATAATTCGTTATTTAGTATTTAGACTCACGCTTCTTGTGGAAGGCTGTAGAGGTCTGATTCGTATCACGTTCGTATATTAGGTAATTGGACTCCGAAGGCTTGCAAAAGGTTGAGAGGGCCGTTGCATATTAGTTGTTTGTGAGATACCTCAAGGGCTCGACTGGAAATGAGCCAAAAGAAGCATTACAATATCCAGGAGAGATAAGCATAGGTGTATATTGTTAGATTTTATTCAGTCCTTGTAAGACGCACGTATATGTCCAAAAGTATGTTATATTAGTGATTACGACATAAATTAGGCTAGATATAAGTAATACAAACGCAGTAACCTCTGGAGGCTAGGCACTCCACAGGAAACCCCGTAATGGTGATGCAGCATATATATATACGCGCCAAACACACGCGTAGTATTCGCTTTATGAACAATGAATGTTTAACCCAAAGCTCCTTTACAATACATGTATTTCCTATATGTATTGAAATTATAATTATGTTTTGCATTAATTAGTCAGAAATAGGGGCCAGGTATTGCAAAAGATGTAGGGCTAATGTGGAAAAAATTGATTACATGTTTGCATTCTCCAAGCTGAAATTGTACAAAGTCAGGTGAAAAACCTCAGACAACTTTTTATTTAACCCTTAACATAAATACTAGCTTTACAGGAAAATTGCAATAAAACAATAGAATAGGACTATAATTAGATCTTTATACAGAAAAGCTCCCTTTATAAAACAAAAACTTCCCTATTGTTGTCCTATCAACTTTACCTAGAATAACTAGAAAACAACGAGTTACCATTAATAATAGAAAGACGTAAAGTGATACTGGAATGGCTCAGTGAGTTATGCTTATGCCACAAAGAGAAGCGATAAGACGTCATACCTTAATGCTGAAACTAAAAAGTACACGATCCACCATGTATTTGATATGGCATCAATGTGGATATTCAAATTCAAAACTCTAATGCTGTGAATAAAGTAGAAAACCATAAATGAATAGAGCCCAATCTCAGGAAAAACCAATAAAAACTTGCAATGAGAGCATTCACAAACTCCAATGTCTTGATATGCAAAGTGAACTGTCAGCCCAACTACTTATAAAGTGATAACAAAAGTAATTAAAAACTCAAAGCAGTTTCTGACAGATAACGATAAGAGGAATCTTAACAACAGCACGGTATGTATCACCAACATTACAACATAACAACAGCAATTAAATTTTCAAATGGGCCACAAAGGACACCTGAATTGAGCCAGAGGGCCACCCAGAAATAACTTTAAGTTCAATCTGCGCATTCATGATTTAGGTCCGCGCATCAATTCCTAAGTCATGCTAGGGCAATTTAAGCTGTCAAGCCTTTTGCTGAGGTGGGCTAAAGTTAAAATAAATCCATGGGTGATTAGCCTAATAATGAAAGCATCAATAGAACTTGAAAGCTAGAGCCATGCATTTTACAACATGACTCTATTTCCTTGCAGGCCACAACAATTCGGCTCAGTGGGTCGCAGGTTGTCAACCTCTGATTCAGGGCGATATACTGTTGGCGCAAGATCTAGTGCTGGGAGGGAATGCCTATCAAATGATAAATTGCTTTGAAACTTCTATTCATAAAACTTTAGCTTACAAATGTCTATAGTTAGGTAGCTTGCAACTCAACAAGAATAACAATGCTCATAAAGGGAAGCCTCTTCAACATATAAACTGTTGCTGTGAACGAAAGCCCTATATCAGTTTAAAATGTCTATGTTGAAAACAGTCAAGTGGCTACTAATTATCCAATTAACATTGCTTTATTGATACATGCATCAGTTTTCGGGCCTGTTCCATAAGAAGTCGAATCGCAATAGTAGCCATGGTATTGCGCAGACGCCCCTTGTCTTCTTCCCCCTTTTCGCCTCGACAATATAGCAATAATTGCTGCTGCAGCGGCAAGTTCTATATCGCTATCCATGGCCTAACTGAAGAAGGTTGACTTATCGTGTAAAAGCGCGGCCCTTCAGTTACCCTTGTGATTACACTGATGGAAAAGACTCAAGGGCAGAAACTAACGAAAAAACTGATCGTGTACTTTACCTTCTATCTGGAATCCCTGTTACCCAAGCATAACACAAATCAATGTTCATATTTCCTAAGAACCAACAGGAGCTCAATAATTTTTTTCCAATTTGTGAAATGTTAAGTGCATTGGCTTATATTTTCTTTTTAATTTTAAATTTCACTTTCAACAAAGCTTGAAAAAAATCATCTTTTTGTTGACAACTTTACGCGTGACTCATTCTTGTCATGTTCAAACTGAAAACGAGGCGTGGTGAATTGTCAAACCTCAATTTTTCAAGAAAAAGTTATCTCTCCATGCTATATAATGGCGCAGCGCATGAGAACGAAGACCAATCGACTAAAAAAATTCGAGCCTTTGGGCTCGCGGGAATTCGTTGACTTCAGTAACTTCGATCAAATTTCAATTCATAACATAAATTCAGCGTGTGAGAAATACGATGAGATGGCAAAAGGCTCTTGTGATGTTCTTTTAAGCAGTAGAGGCCCGTCATGCTACATCACGGAGCAGCTTATTGGGAAAAAGTTTATTTTATTCAATTCCGGGATCAGAAGATCAAGGTCTGCAATAGAAGGAGCACGAGAGGATGGAAAGTGCTGCATCCAGCACCCCAAAACTCCCATTTGGCAAGCTGCCACAAAGCAAATCAACAACTGTTCTCCCAAATGTGCCCTTGAAAGCATTTCCAAAGTCTGTTTCGATTGCAGATTTATTGCAGGCCTGGAACTCATTGAGCTTCCAGATGTTTCTTTAGTGACAATGAAAGTTACGGTGTTTCTTATAAGAAATGGGAAATATTTGCCACTCTCACCTTTCTTTAGAAGTTAAGCAGTTTTCTGAAGGTTCAGGGTGTCCATTGAATTGAAGTTGAAATGCCACCCCAAGTTTCAGAAAAAATTAACTATTTACAGACAGAAAAAACACATTGTTTTCCAGTCATACCATGATTCTGATATGAAAATGCGGTCTGACTATTGTCATAACGTATTGAATGACCTTAACCTTTTCAATAAATTGGAAGTTCCTATAACTTCAATGTCTTCCGATAAACCACCCCGGAGGGTAAGGATCTACAAACCACCCCGGCAAAACATAAGGAAAACTTCCAGTTCTAGGTCGACTTGGTGAAACAATTCCTGTCCCACGTGATAACGAACAGTCTTTTCTGCTTTAATCCTGTCTCTCGATAAGACCTAATAATGCTGTTAATTATGTTCTGGCTCGAAAATAAAATTCCAGCTTTTCCAGCCAAAGCAGGAGAAAAACTTATGGCTTTCTAGCTTTTCTAGCCAAATGCTGAAAAGACTCATTTTCCAGCTTTTCTAGTCAAAGTAGACACCCTTGCGGTGGATTCCGAGAGGCATAAATTGCTACAACACAACATGCAAGCTACTCTAAGAAGTGGGTAATCAAGGAGGGAAAAGTAGCGAAACATGCTGACCAGTGGCGGCTCGTGGTGTTTTTCACTGGGGGGGGGGGCAAGACTTTGAAAAACTGGGTGTGGTCGAAAATATCGCAGGGAGCCACACCCTAAAAATGAAATTGGATAGCTTTACCTCCAGATAGTGAAATGCACGTTCTTTTTCAAATAAGAAATAATTTATCTGACTTCAGCTTGGAAATTT
>OLMO02000252.1:7742323-7758465 GCA_900291935.2 Cassiopea xamachana
CATCGTGTTGTTTAGTTAATTTTGTGTATTACGTATAGGTTGTTTATATCGATTGTCATTCCCCTTCTTGCACCACGCTTGTGGGGATTCCTCTCGCTTTTGTTTACGCTGTTCTTACGGAATCGCTGTAATTAGAAAGATTACCGCATTGCTATTTTCTAGGGTATACTCGTAAAGTAAATATAGAACATTATGTATTTTCCTAAACTGTTTTGCTGTATCATCGATTTAGTTAATTAACAAGTAGTATAAATAAGGTTTGCATTCTAGTAGTAAGTTAGTTAGAGATTTTCTAGGCTACTCTAGGTAATCTAGGTTGTGCTTGGCAGAGAGGACCTAGGTTTCAGAAGAATACGTGGTTTGCGTATTGCTTTCTGGTTGGGTTTCGGTCGATAGTTTAGGCCAACTGAATAGTTTTTGCATAGAGTTTGAATATTTATTAAGTTATTTGCGGATATAAATTCTGCCTATTTCTGCCCAACGCTCAGGTCCGTGACACTGATCACCCATTAGGGCCATTCTCACAAAATGTCAACCAGGAGTACCAAAGCAACTCTCTAGCTAGGGACACAAAATAGGTGAAATCAGCAGAGTATTGATGACAATACAATGTCATGGAGATTTGCGCCACAGTTGGCAAATGTTTTTTGAAATTTGTAATATTTTGTCACGTACGTCATGAGATATTTTGCCATATCTGTTCAGAAAATTAAAAAATCAGCTGAATTAGTCGAGTTGATTTGAAACAGTATCTATTAGCATACCCTAATCCTGAACTATTGATGATTAGCTTGTATCAATTCAGAAGTATCTTATGAAGCAAAATATTGCTAGATTAATGAAATTTGAACGATGTCACGTACGTCACGCAACTTTCAAACCTTCTGCTAGAAATTAGTTTTGCTAGATGCAACATATTTTTGTAAATTTTTAAGCTCTGAGCATTCAGTTTAATGGCAAACATATTGTTGTATAGCATGGCTCATCCACATCACCGGAATACGTCATCAGCGAACTGAAGATGGAACATTGCACCGTGATGGTGCAAAGAGAACTAAGACATGTCTATTGGGCAATTTATGGACTTTACGTTATTATTGGATATTTTTCTATATTACACCATCTTTTGTGTTGAGTATTATAAAGTAGTTTAGTTTTTATCGTAAAGTTAGTTCGTCGAAGAAGTAGAAGTAGCTGACGTAGATGAAAGCCACCCTGAAGATAGTTGCCGTGTTGAAGAGAAAAAGTCGTAAGTTTTAAATAGCCTTTTTTATATATTCTTGATATCACTACGAAAGAACTCACGCTCTCCTCAATGTTACAATTTAGGGATAGGAATTAAGTAGAGACGAGACCCAAGCATCTCCCTAAATATAACAGTATTTTTGAGTTCATTTTCAGGTGTTTTCATCTTTAATTAGGCTTCGAGCAGTCAGCATTTCATACAAGTAGTGGGTCCAATCCGGATATATCCGATATCCGGATAATTGGGTACTTTTGAGCATAGTCAATAGAATAAGCTATGCTCATTCTATTGACTATGTTTTGAGGTATCCGATATTTGAGGCCTGAACGTCATTAGTGAATGTCCCCTAAGTAAGGCAGACTCCAAGAACTGATACATTTTAAAATGCATGTCAGAGCTAATCAGAATGCCTCTTGTTATAATTTTGTGGTTATTTAACATTAGAAACTTCAAAATATGGTGACGATAAATAAAGTCAACATTTTCATCTCGCTTTTCCCTTATGGTGAAAATTCCAATTCCAGGAAGAAATTGCTGTGGGGGTTAGAGGTGTCAAAGTACCGACAGTAAGCGGTGTCCAAGAATCTTTGCAGACAATGCCTATCGTATGGCCTCCTAAAAAGAGTAGAAAAAAGGTCCCGGATTTTATGAAGTGCCGACGATCCATGGAAAGTTAGGTGTCGACGAGGAGCTAGCAAAAATTTTGGGGGCTATAGTCCCCAAAACCCTCTCCACTGGCGCCATCCCTGGTCAGTGGCAGGAGCGCCAGTCGGATTTGGAAATTCTTTTATCATCCAATCAGAAAAACGGCAAACAATGCTCATTCTTGGCGGGAGCACCAGTGAGCTTTAGTGAGACTTTAAACATCTTCAATCATCATTGAAACCGACTCTAGAATGGTAGCTGGCGGAGGCAGAGATGATAGAGAAACCAGGCTTAAAAGAGTTCCTTATCTGATAAAAGTAGGGGGGTTCGCCCCTTCACCTTCTATTGGCTGCCCTTTGTGTTGCCGGGTGTGCGCTTCAGCCTGGAAACATGTTTTGTTGCGCACCACATGGGTACGAGGAACATAGCCAGAGCTATATCCTACCATGTGTGTAGGCCGACTCTTCCAAGGAATTGAGTGCGTTTGCTGACACGAAGTCAATGCCCTTTTGCACAAATAATGGGTGCCTATCGATCTCAGCCATTGGTGGAAAAAACGTCAAGTGATGGAGGAGGAAATGGAGTAATATATGGTGTTTCAGAGATGCAAGGATGGCGAGTTACAATGGAGGTAAGGTTATGCATGTAAGGCTCGCTAAGTCTATTCTGTTAAAAGAACCCCTCAAAGCTTAAAATATACATGTGCAATTGTAAATCGAAACTGTGCATTTGTGCTTTATGAAAGTGTGCACTTGCAAAATGGTTCTTAGTAGAGCATATTTACTTATCCAGGCCCATAGAAATTGGGCATAGATTATACCCTATTTCTGACAGTGTTGGCATTTAGTTGCTCTCACTTTCTTCGTAAAAACCCAAAGATGGAACACTCCCATCTTTTAAAGAAAAATGTGTATTTGCCAATGTTTCTTATTTTAGGCTCTGGATCCCATTGCTATAATGATTAGTGTTCTTATTCCACGGTTGAAAAGTTATTTTGTTTAAACAGGGTGTCTACCCCGGCTGAAAAAACTGGAAAATAAGCCTTTTTTAGAATTTGGCTGGAAAAGAGTTTGGGCCTAATACTAATTAACAGCATTTCTTGATCAACAACGATCTTATCAAGAAATAGGATTAAAGGAGAAAAGATTGTTCAATATCAGGTGGGACAGGCTTTTTTCACCAAGTTGACCCAGGATTGGAAGTTTTCATTATGTTTTGCCAAGATGGTTAGTAGATCCTTATCTTCCAGGGTTGGTTTACGATATGGTACTTACCTGAAGACATTGAATTTATGTAGGAAATTCCAATTTGCAGGAATTTTTAAGGTCATTTAATACTTTGTGACAATAGTCGGACCGCATTTTCAGTGGCTGGAAAATTGGCATTTGATATCAAAAGTCATGGTATGGCTGGAAAACAATATGTGTTTTTCTTCAAAAGACTGGGAAAGGTCACCTTTCTCTCAAAATTTGAGTGGACTTTCAACTTAACTCTAACTCACACACCCTGTGAGATTATAAAGTGGGGCAAATATGCATGACTAGAAATCACCACTAAATATGTATTGTTTTATAGATCTTGATAAGTGGAATAAACTTGTGCTCTCATTTACTTCTTAACTATAGAGTTCTAAGAAGGTACTGACATCGTTTAACTCCCCCAAAATTCTCTACAAGTGATGATCACAAACCCAGCTTTCCAGTAGCAGCTGGACTGTGTCTGGCTGGAGGGTTGAATCCATTTAGTCCCCCTCCTCATTTTAGGCAGAGAAGATGTAGCTAGAATTCCATAAGATCATGAAGCTATTAATGTTCTGGATATAGGAATACAATATTTCACTGCTTTAGGATTTATTTAAGAGCTACTAGATTATGCAGTAGATAATTAGTGTAACATCAGAAGACTATAGAGAACATTTATGCAAGGATGGTTCTCCAAAATGCTTGATTCTTTAGATGTTCTGTCGTAAACAGTCTTTGGGCAGTTCCATTGTGACAGACATACACTTTGGACTCTTAAAACTGCTTTAGAATACATACTCTTCAAGTGATGCCAAGTTTAATGAGACATACAAGAAGTATAAATAGACTAAATGTAAAAACGAAAATAAATTAAGAAATTCCATATCAGGCCCGTACTAAACTGTGATGGATGTACACAGAAAATGAGAGAAAACTGACCTGACTTTGCAAAATCCTAAAACTCTGTGATTTGTTTGAGCTTTAAATGAGGCTTCCCACCTTTTTCTATTGGCGATGGATCAAACTCTTATTTTCTAAAAATATTTTGAAAGAAAAGTGTATCAGATGTCATTCAACACTTCTTAAACTCTGTGACAGATGTACAAATGTCCTGTGATGGACGTACATTTGTGAAATCATTAGAGAAAGTGACAAAAAACAACAATGGAACCCAAACAAAAAGTAAGTTATGAGTTATTTTTAAGTTTGTAGGTCCATAGAGTTCAGAATTGTTTACAACAGAGTGAATGTAAATTGACCACATGTTCCTGCTACTTCTGGTGGCTCTAGCTTCTTGACAACATTTTTCCTGTCCTAAAAGATCCTGTCTTCTGTAAGTGGCCATTTCCAAAATGCACCACACTTGTGTATCACATTTACTTCATAATCAAATCCAACTGTGTTGGTTATCTCTCCAGAAAAACCTGCTCCATCGTAATTGACTAGAACCCAGTCACCGATATCAACTTCAAGGGTCTCTTGATTTTCATCATTTGGTTGGTTTTGTTCCTCAGGCTCACTTTCATCAGAACCAGCACCTTGAAAAATTTCCACCAATTTGAAGTCATCTTCAGAGAAACTGCTGAAACTCTCAACATTTTTGCATTATGTGCTCGCACACAGTGCATATTTAAAGTGGTTGGGGCACCAACTGACGCACTCCAGATAGGGGCCTTTTTTACCAAATCTTTCTCAATTTCAGCTGATGAGATATACTCGACATTGATATTTGGATGTCTCTTGCTGCCAATTTCAGCATAAGATGCAGCATCAAGTGGAGCTGTGGTGCCTGCTCCCACAACTCTCCAAACTGATCTTTTAACCGTGCCTCCTATTCCATCTACCGCCCCCTTCCCATGAGAAGTTGCAAAGAAATTCCAAATCAATTTCATGGAAAATTCATTTTCCCATTTGTGAAGATTTGGAAATAAGTAGTGTTGCTTGAACTGGGATGCAGCTCCATCACTGAACACATTTATAACCTTTATGGATTTTTATTTCTCTGCTAGTTTACTGAACTGGAATGACATGAAAAAGTGCACTGCCTCTTTTGTGTGGTTTAGGTTATCAGAAACAATGGCAGAACTTTCTTTGACATTTTGACAAACAAATTTCTGTACTAATTGCTTCTTTGTGTATCACAATCTAATTGTGACGGACGTATGTGACAGATGTACATAAAAACTGAATGTCTGTCACAGCATTTTTTGCTCTGAGGAGAAATATTTTTAAAAATGTCTTTGCTGTAGGAGTCCATCATGTGAAGCTTATTTATAGTCCAGGGTAGAATTTGTCTATATAGATTAGTTCAGTAATAAGGAACTTTATTAGAACATTTTTGTGATGGACATACAGTGCCCCCTAATCCAGAAAGTTAGCCCTAACAAAGCAAATGTAGTCAAATTTGAGAAATTTCAACATTAGGGTGTACTTTTCAGACCTATTTTAGGTTGCTTAATCCAATTTTCATGTTTTAAACATAAACATAACACTATTTTATCAAGACCGAAAATATGCTCAGTGGATAACATTTTTGCACTTTTGAAAGGATGTAGATATTACTTCAAAAAATAGTTTTAAAATGCCCTCCATTCAACTTCTGTTGACATTTTATGAAAGTACACTGTTTGGGGATTTCAGAAACACCGGAAAGTGTATGTTTCATAGCATTCTAATTTTTGGCCCTGAGGTTGACCTTTTCATGGAATTGCCCCTTTACTCTAGGGCCCNCTATTTGGGAAGTTACATCACAGAAAGTGGCAAATGTGACATCGAGATAAAACGGAGAATTGAATTGGCAAGAGGAACTTTCGATTGATTGGGAAAAATCCTGAGACACCAAAAAATGTCCATGTCCACAAGAATGAGAGTATTACAATGCTATGTTATATCCACCCTGCTGTATGGTTGTGAAAGCTGGACAATATCAGGTGCAATGGAAAAGAAATTGGAAGCGGCTGAAATGTGGTTCTTAAGGAAGATGCAAAGAATACCCTGGACAGATCGAGTAACAAATGAAGAAGTACTAAAAAGAGCAGGTACGAAAAAGACCCTTTTGAGCACAATACGAAGACGACAACTGGAGTTCCTAGGACATGTTGTGAGGAAGGAAGGACTAGAGAATTTGGTGCTGACTGGGAAGATAGAAGGAAACAGAGACAGAGGCAGACAGAGAAAGACATTCTTGGGAAGTTTTAGAGAGCAAGTGGCCAACAAATGGAGAACCGATATAAGATCAAGTGAGATATTACATCTAGCGAGAGAGAGGGGCAGGTGGAACATCATGATCGCCAACGTCGTCTGACATGGCACTTAGAAGAAGAAGATACTCTGAGTGATAACTATAATATTTGGAAAGCTATATGCTAAAGCTGCTGATGAGTGAGTCCTACAGCTTCAAAGTCGTCACAGCAAAAGACATGCATAGAATTTGTCTTAAGTCATTTCATCACTTAAGAAATCTTTAGCAAAAATTGTTAGGCTATGCAGTTACATGGATCTCTAAGGTAACTTGTAGAGGGCTTCCCCTTCCCAGGTAACACATTACTGATCTTCGTTATCCATGAAGTAGAAATAGCTGTTTTGAACACTTTTATGTACAAGGAGAGGGTGCAATCTGATCTACACAAATGTTACATATGTTCTACTTTAAGTGATTGGACTATTTGTCATGTACATCTACTTTAACTTGAAGGTGGCACATAATAATAGTGAAAATAATCCATTTAGCTAATTCAGACCAACTATTTGCAATCAGAAGACGCAACAAAACTACTATAAATTACAAAATATAAAGAAGCATTAGACTACCCTGGCACTTTATCTAATGAATACCAAACATAATGCTTTTTGCAGCAGGTATTTGTAGTAAATCTCCAGTCTTTGAAGTAAGGAAAAAACCATAGGTGTGTTTTAAACCAAGCACAATATCTTTTATGTGTGCGATTCACACTCTTAGGGGCTGTTCAAGAATTACGTTACAATAAAGTTGCCATTTTTGAACCACCTAGCCTCCATCATTATGCTCTGTGACATTTGTTCATAAGACCCCATTGCATTGTGCCACACCTAGAACAAATACCCCCTCCCCTGATTCACAACAGTCTCAATTCAAAACAGCTTTTCAACATAATGAAAGGATAGGGGAGGAAAAAAGAAGTCTAATTTCTCATTATTGGGTTAAGATGGAGAAAGGTGTTAAGCAAGGCTGTGTATTATCACCAGAACTTTTCTCATTGTACACTGAGTCAATAATGAATAGCATTGTACACATGGAAGGTATTAAAATAGGAGGAAACAATATAAATAATTTAAGTTATGCCAATGACACTGTTATTATTGCTGACACAGAAGATCAACTCCAGAATATCATGGATATAGTTACAATAGAGAGTAAAATAGCAGGTCTGGAAATCAATCAGAATAAATCTTTCACCCAAGTAATCTCCAAGAAAAAAGAAATTTGAAAATGCTCAATAAAGGTGGATGGAGCAATCATAAAGCAAGTGGACAACTTCAGCTATTTTGGCAGCTTGATAATATCCAATGACAAATCAGATACAGAAATTCTCAGAAGAATCGAGATTGCTAAAACAGTCAATGGCAAGTGCCTTAGCCTCTAAAGGCATCAATATGCAAACAAGACTCAGAACTCTGAAATGCTATATCTGGAGTACACTCCTCTATGGGTGTGAAACTTGGACAATCAGCAAAGCAATGGAAATGAGATTAGCTGCTGCAGAGATGTGGTTGCCAAGGCGCATTCTAAAGGTACCATAGATAAAAAGAATTAGCAATGAGGAGATCCTACAAAAAGCACCAACAAGTTTGAAATTGACAAAAATGATCCATGAGAGACAATTTGGTTTTTCTTGGACATGTGATCAGGAAGAAAACATTAGAACATCAGGCAATGTCTAGCAGAATTGAAGGTATGAAAGCAAGGGGATGACAATGGCTACTCTACACCAGGCTACTGGCAAGCAAGGTGAAATTGAGACCTGTTGAGCTGATTCACCTCAAAGACAGAAACTATAGAATGACAACTAATGTCAGAATCTGACACAGTTCATATCAACAATGACAATTTCGTGTTATGCAAAAGAAAAATATTTGAATTTAGCACTAAACCACTAAAATGTCCTAAACATTACATGTCTCATCTAAAACCTCCCATATATCAGTACAAAGTAAGATGGGACAGAGATAGATAAAAACTAGAACACATGGTTTCTTTCAAAATCCTTATTCTTTTAGGCTGTGTGCTGAGTTTTGGCATTCCTTCATTATGCAAAACTTCTCAATAAAGGAATTTTTACCATGAAGCCACCAACTTGACTCATGTACCACCCATCTCCTAATTGACTGTCATGGAATATCAAGAAAAATATGTGGAACCTACAACCCCCCCCAGGGCATGACATAATTGTTGAACAGCCCCTTACCTTCCTGGCTTCTTTCAAGTTGCTAATAAGGACTTTACAAAACCACAATGGAAACTGCAATAACAACACATTTTGGTTTTCTTTTAGAACATAATATCAGTAAACTTTTTTTTCTCATAAAAATTAATTTACATGGAATAAAAATGCAATAGGATGCTATGTAAATGGGACTGAAAAGAAGCAATGCTATTTTCCTTCAACTTGAGAATTTCTGTTGCTTTTATTGTTATGATGCATTTATAAAGAATCAAAGTATTCTGATTGCATTCTGAAACTACTATTTACTAACACATGCCATTGAAATGATTTATAAGCTGCTCATATGTGTCATCATGAAACTGCTATTAATTGTGCAAATAGGGAGTCTGATTACTGTTGTTATCAGGGATGTGCCAATGGGGGGCATGGGGGGCATCCCACCCCCAAATATTTTCAGATTCATAAGAAAGTTAGTCAACATTCTGCGGTGCTGCAAGAGAGTTCACCACAGCATTTTCTGTGAGGTTTTTTGTAGTAATAATAGTTGGTTAGTTGGTCACAATACCCCTCTAACAGAAGGAGCCTCGGCACATCACTGGTCATTATCACACATCAAATTGAAGGAGGTTTCAATTGCCTTTGGAAAATGTGAAGCAGGCAGCAAATAGGGAGCATTAATTGGTTCTATTTTGCAGGAAATTTGATCTGGTTCTGATTGGTGTTTGCTCTTAACCCAAGGGTATAAATCAATGATCAAATATCTTATTCATGTGTGTGACCAATCACTTGCACTATGTGTGTGGTGATGTGTGTGACCAATCAGGCTCTATGTGTGTGGTGATGCTTGCCTGTGCGATCCCATGCACTAAACAAAATAGACTGACTCTCTAGTCCTGACGTCATAATTGACATCTTTTCCTATAAAATACTCCTGCATGAAGAATGGTTTGGTACTGTAAAGTGTTTTATATATCTCAGTCATAAGTACATGAAGGTTTTGCAGGGTTCATACGGTCTGGAAAGTCAGTGAGAAAAGTATCATAAGTTAGGTAGGTCAGGGATAGTCAGGGAAAGTCAGGGAAACTCCTGGAATTTTCTTCTAAGAAGCTAAGAGGTCAAGGAAAGTCAGGGAAATGATTTTTCGATATGATTCAGAGAAGAGAAAAGTTTTTCGAAAATTTAAGGAAAACGAGATAAGTCGCCACTTTGTTATTATTCTATTTCAGAGCGGTGATTGTCTCCATACTCAATCACATATCCAACTGAGCGTGACAATTAAACAAGTGCTTTCAAATTAAAACTGAGTGTATGTTAAAACGAGGGAGTACGGATAAGATAAGTTTATTATGTAACGTTATGAATAGAATGAAGTAGCAATGCGGCGTCTGTTTCCCCCGGCTTTATAATTATTCGATTTCAAAACTATGGAATAGCTGAAGTTAATGCGGCGTAGTGAATAAAAATACTATTCGAAAACTCATATCTGAAAGTTTTCTCTTGTTTCTTTGTCCTTGTGCATTGTTTCCTGAAGTACAAAAGGAAATACTGAAGGATAGTACAATATAAGATCATAGCCCCCCCCCAGCATTAAAATATGCGTACTGTCTTACCAAAACTCTCTCTATATGAAAATATCCTAGTCATGAATGTTGTTATTCTACTTTCTATTAATGTCCTAATGCTTATGGAAGATACTTTATCTTCCATATTATTTTCATCCATCTTCTGCAGATTAGAATGAAATGATTTCTTACTTAATGGTTTACAGGAAAAACCGCTTGCAGGTTGACCAGAGGTCCTTAGTACTTTGACATATTTTGTCAAGAACAACAAATTTTTTAATATTACTGTTAGGCCAATGTCTGTTTCGTTTGGGATCACTGTGCCTTGCCCGCATTTTGCGTGACAAGCCGTTTTACCTCGTATATGACCATGGTCATATTTAGGAAGGCTCAAGTAGAATAGGGCCTAATTCAGGTTAAAATTCGACAGAATTCTTTGCTAACACTTGTTGATGTCTCTTCTCACTGTACTTACAATTTGTATCGTGTCTAAACCAAGGAAAATCTTGTTTGTTCTTGTATGCTTTTAAAACATCTAAAAGTATTATTCTTGTTTGGTACCTACTCATCAGGGTCAGGGAAAATATGGTTGTTTTGCACCCTGGGTCAGGGAAAAAGGTATAATTTTTGCCAAAAAAAGTCAGGGAAAGTCAGGGAATTTCTTTCTTAACAACGCGTATGAACCCTGTTTTGGGTATAGATATTTGTTTCATCATTCGTTGCTAACAAAGCTTCAAACATGGATTCATGGTCATTAAGTAGTATTGAAAGTGCTCCTTTTGTGTGCTCTATCTATGATGTCTATTTTTCCACATATTGTCCAAATCAAGGGGCAGTAGTTGAATGTTGATGCAACAATTGATTGATACAGTAATTTCACTTTTTGGAAGTCTAGAAATTTAGCAACCCTTGCCAATGCACTTTCTTTATGATTGGCCTTGACATATAGAGCTTTAACATAGCTTTTAAAATCAGCTGTGAATCAATTGTAACACCAAGTAGTTTTACCTCTTTTGAATTGGCTATTACATCACCATTTATTTCCAAATTCAGATTTTGATTCTTTTTAAGACCAAGAAAAATTACCTGAAGTTTTGAGGGGTTTGCTACCATTGAATTGTTTTGTTTTGTCTAGCTTTGCGATCATTGATTCAACATTATGAGATAGTGCATAAATTGTAGTATCAGCAAAATTGCAACTCTCAGAAGCCTCTATTGTATGGAAGATAGTTGTAATGAAAATATTGAAAAGTAGAGGACCAAATACAGATCTGTGTGGCACTCGTGATTTAACATCAAGCCAGCTGCTGTATGTACAGTTTATCTTGACACATTGTTTCCTCGATGTCAAGTAGCTATATATCATTTTGAGGCTAGATAGGCCAAAGCTGCATGCATAGAGTTTTGCCAGAAGGAGATTGTAAGGAAGGCTATCATGTGCCTTAGACAAGTCAGTTAGTCCCATTCCTATTATGCTGTTACTGTCTAAGCATTGCTTGCACATTTCCACTAGTCTTACACAACATACTAGTCCACTAGCATGTTGTGTACTATATCCTTCCCTAAATCCGCAGAACAAACTTGATAACTTTTGCCTGATGAACAGCAACATTTGTTTCTGCATCAGTTTTTCAAATATCTTTGATAGGGTGGACAAAACACTTATAGGTCAAAAATTTTTCATGCATGTCGAATCCCCAGTTTTACATGCTGGTGCTACTTCAGACCTCTAGGTTACTAGGAAAGGTGTTCAATTCAAATTTTTGGCAGTATTTGTCCGCTGCTCTTTTTCCCAGTATTCAGTGCATTAAGTTCATTTAGTACATCTAATGAATACACAGGACTAAAATGAAAGGATTCTGAATAGACAGTGTGCTCTCTAATAAATAGAACACTGGGGTGCTGAGCATATTTACTTATGGGCATCAACTATGGGGTCTATAGATATACTAATGTGTGGTTTATTATGATGTTTTATAATATTGAGAGTATCAGTTACATTTGTAAACTACTCATTGAAGCACTCACTTATGAATTTGTCATTTGACAATGTTGTCAAATGATGTTCATTACTCCAATTTCAACCATTATGATCTTTTGACTGGCTTCCTTTTCTGAATACAATGGCTTGAGGGTTTTCCAGAATGCCTCCAATTTTCCAACATTTAGTGGGTGCAAGCTATTGTAATAGGCATGTTTTACTCTTTTATTTAGCTAAACAACCAGATTTCTTTGCTTTTGATATTGACTTGACTTACTTGACTTGAGTTACTGCTGTATCACTGGAGGAGAAAAGGCTCCTTCTGCCTCAGCTGCCTGCACCACCTTGTTTATGAGTTTGTGCCACCTTACACGATTCTGTGGTGTTGTTCTAAGCTTTTCTAGGTCTTGTTGGTTTCAGAGTGACAGTCGGCTGCAATATGTGTGGTCATGGTTTTCATATTTCTGGAGCTTATCTAGATCTTTGGAAAGGGTGCTTGTTAGGGTGGTTCTTTCTTTTCCTCTGACATTCTTGCCTGTTTTGTTTCTATCTAAGTAGTATTTAATTATTTGGTAGGCTGGGATGTTCATGTCTCTTCTTACTATGTGGCCGAAAAGTTTCCATCTTGCTTTTAGGATTGTGATAGACAGTGGTATTTCTTTGCACGTTTCATATAGCTTCTGGTTGGTAATGATGATTGGATATTTCATGCCTAGGATCTTGCGCAGTTGTCTACGGTGGAATGAATTTAGTTGGTCTTCTTGATGTTTTGTTAGACCCCATGTGCCACAGTTGTATAATAGTATGGATTTTATAAGGCTTCTATATAGCTTTAATTGGGTGTCTTTTCTTATTTTATTTTTGCGGATCCAGATTGCATTTAGTTTTGAGAAAGCAATGGTGGAAAGTGCTTTTCTTCTCTAGATGTCTTTGTCTTCTCCTATCAAAGATCCAACTTTCTTAACTGTACGCCAGTTCTCTTCGGACTTGTTTGTTTTTCTTTCGATGCACGTATATTCTGTTTTGTCAGTGTTTACGTTGAGTTGGTGTGGGCGGAATTTTTCTTGAATTTTTTCTACATCCCTGTAACCTGTGAGGCTGATTAAGTCAACGTCATCTGCATACGCGATTTCGGGTGGTAGGTCTTTGTATTCTGGTGTTGTTCGAGCGTCGCGTAGTGCATTTTCTAAGTATATGATGAATAATACTGGACTTAGGCCACCTCCTTCGGGTGTGCCGGCGTTACCTAGGAAGGAGTGATGTTCTGTGGCTCTATTGACTTTCATGTTTATTTTTGTGTTACTTAGTAGGAATCTTACTATTCTCAGTTCATCTTCTTCTATGTTTTCAAGTATGTCTACCAATTGGGTGCAATTTGTGGTGTCAAACGCTGCTGACATATCTATTCCGGTGATGTTGACTTTCAACTCTTGTGTGATCGAGCACTTTGCTGCATCGGTGGGACCATACTACATCTGCTGTACTTCTGTCCGGTTTGAATCCACTTTGTCCCGATGATATGTATTTTGTTACTGCAGGTCGTATTCTTTGTAGGCATATTAGTAAGAGTGTTTTCTGATGGTGTTCAATAGTGTTAGGGGTCTTAAGTTTTTTACTGGACCTTTGAGTTTGCCTGGTTTTGGTGGTGTTATCATTTCGCCCTCATTTATATCTATATTTTCATATGTTTCGAACAGGCTGTTAAGGAAATTGGCTGTTTCATGTGCCAGTAGTGGTGTGGTGTATTTGTAAAGTTCTCCAGGGATGCCATTTGGGCCTACTGCTCGGTTGTTGTTGAGCTTTTGAAGCATTTATGGATTTCTAGTTGTGTGATTGGGTTGTTAAGTGGTCTTGGTTTACCTTTATATGGATGGATATGTTGTGCGTCTCTATCTACAAATTTGTTTCTGAAGAATTCTGTTGTGAGTTTTATTATTTCATTGGGTTCTGTGACAAATTTACCTTCGCTATTATGGATCTTGATGTTTTCATATGGCTTGCGATGTATTAATTTTGCTGCTTTAAACATTTTTGATGCATCGTTGGTGTGGTCTATGCTGGCAACTTGCTCGTCTAGCTCTTTACTCCTGTGCTCTTGCACTTTTGATGATATTTTATGCAGTATCTTGTTTCTATCTTTACGTAGTTTTGAGATTTTCTCTTCAGTTTTGCAGCTTTGTATTTTAAGTCGCAGTTGTTTTTGTTGCTGGGAGAGATTATTTATTGTAATGTCCGGTGTTCTGTTCGTGTGTTTTGGCTTCTCTTGGAGACCCGCTGTTTCTAGTGCTGCATTTTTTATGATATTTTTTATTGTGTCCCATTTTTCTTGTGGTGTTGTTTTACCGTTGATGTTATTGGTTATGAGTTCATCTATTTTGCTTTGGTATTGGATTTGGACTAGCTTGTTGTTGCTGATCTTTGTTACGGCAAATTTAGGTTTAGTGTTTTGGGGCTTTGGTTTTGAGAGTTTGTACCATTTAATCCTGATGTCACATACTACTAGGCGGTGGTCTGAAGTAGTCATTGTTCCTCAATACGATCGAGCGTTTTGGAGTGTGGATTTGGTGTTTTGAGTGCATATTAAAAAGTCAATCTTGATTTTGTACTTCTTTGTTTTTCCATCTGTTGTTCTTTGTTGGGACCACGTGTATCTGTGTTTAACTGGGTATTTAAAGGCAGTGATAGCTAAGAATAGATTTAGTTCAGATAGATGTCCAACCAGAAAGACACCATTAGAGTTTCTAGAGAGCCCATAGCCGTATTTACCAATGATATTTTCACCCACCTGTTTGCTGCCTACTCTTGCGTTGAAATCTCCTGCTATGTAGACGAGTGATTTATTTCTAGTTGATTTATGGTTGTTTTCAGCTATTGGTAGAACGTTTCTATGATCTGGGGTTGCTTTTCTGTTATATTTGATTGTGGGTGTAATGTGTTGGAGGCAGAAATATATTCAATAAATGAGCGCCATGATCCTAAGAGTACTATGCTTTCTATTGCTTCCGTAATACTGCCTAGGCTTACAACATAATCGTATTGTTATGTCAAAGACCCCTAGGGTGTACATCAATCATTGACATGTTACAAATCATCCCCCTCCTTAGCAAATGGTGCTTTAGTCAGTGACTAACCAAATCGCCATAGCGCATGGGGGGCCTGATGTTTTGCCGTAAGTTGGGTGGGCGCACAAATCTTTGGGGGTTCTGAGCCTCGTGATTTGCGCAACCAGGGTTCCCATCACCCAAAGGGGGCCCAGCTACAATCTCTATCTCTCCTGTCTCAGGGACAGGACAGGTAGGCCTAGCCCCATCTTGAGGAATAGTGCAGAGCTTCAGTTGGTTGTGGTGAACATTGAGGATCTTCCCAGATTTGTCTTTGACCTGATAATTCACTCCGCGCTGTAGAAGGACTTTGTATGGACCCCTCCACCTTTTCCCAAATTTCCAATGCTTTGGGTGGCGTAGCCACACCCATTGCCCCTCTACAAATGGTACCCAATCTCTGCGGCTTTGAGAATCATACTGAAATTGCTGGAGTCGCCGTACCTTACTGAGGTGTTCCTCTGCAGCCCTTTGAACACTACTAAGCGCTTTCCTTAAATCTCTAGCATACTCAGATTGCAAGGATGGGTTCTTTAATGGAAGACCCATAGTTTGTTCAATTCGAAGCCGAGCTTGATGCCCAAAGACCAGTTCAAAAAGGGAAAATCCTGTAGATTCTTGTGGGCTAGTGTTGTATGCGTAGACAGCTATATCAATCCACAAGTCCCAATCATCTTTATGTTGGGAAACAAAAGAAGAAAGAATGTCTTGTAGAGTACGATTTTGGCGCTCTACAAGACCATCACCTTGGGGGTGGTATGCTGTTGTACGTGATTTATGAATACCCATGATCTTACAAACCTCGTGAATGAGGTTACTCTCAAAATTGGATCCCTGGTCAGAATGGATGGCCATTAGCGGCCCAAACCTCGAAAAGATTTTAGAAACTAAAATGTTTGCTACCGTTCTCGCTTTCTGGTCTTGGGTGGGAAAGGCCTCACAC
>OLMO02000252.1:7773417-7787280 GCA_900291935.2 Cassiopea xamachana
GTCATTAACTCCCTTTTCTTTATGCATTTAGAGAGCCCATCCCTCAAATTTTTCCATGTTCTCTTCATATCACCTTCTAAAAAAAGAAAACTTCATTTTGTGAATCTGCGGTTTGAGGAGAAAAAGATTATCCAGTAAATGTATATAAAGATTATCCAGTAAACCCTTTACTTATTTGTTGCAAAGAAAACGAACTTTACAAACTTACATTTTAGAATGTGTGTGTGTGGTGTGTGTGTGTGTGTTGTGTGTGGCTAATGTGAACTTTGTGTAGTCACTCAAGCAATTAATTATTATGTAGAAAATAAAAGCTTTTTTGTTTGGAAGTTTTACTGTAGTGCAGGGATAGAGTGGATCTAAAGAGCATTCAATGGGTATGTCCATATCTTTATCTCCTTTTATCTCAACCTATAAGGGGTAATCTCTTCTCCAGTGGCTATCTAACTGTTGGGAAAGCTCTTCCACTCCAGTTAATTCCCTCCATATATTATATTCTACCTCCATGAGTTTTGTGTAGTATTTGAATTTCATGTATTAAGCTGTATTTTCAAATATATTTTCAATTGCTTGTTTAGTTATCCTCACTAAGTTGTCTGCAGTGAATTTAAAATAGGATCCCTGTCAAATCTGGGAAATGTGCTTTACCTAAAAATATTAATGAAAAATTAGGTAATTTGCCTAAATCTATGTAGATAAAATCAGGGAAATGTCAGGGAAGTTGTCTGAGTCAATAATATTGAAATTATATTCTTGAAAACAAGCAAGAAAGCAAATTCTGCAAATAATGTTCTCGCTCATGATGAATTTAGAACACTTCTGTGCTCAAATAGGTTAAATTTTGCGTAAGAGGCAAATGACTTCCCTGATTAGGTAGACACCCTGCAAAATGAACTGAACATTGATATTTCTAACAAATCTACTTAAATACCTTGGCCTTGGGCACCAAATTTGGAACATATGTCTCTCCATGCTTGCTGCTTCTTCAAGCCGTCTTTGTATGCCCGGCATGAAGTATCCCACAAACATCGCATTTGCCTTATCTCTTCTACAAGCATTTCTTCAGTCCAACTTTGATGAGATGTATCACCAATACCAATAAAATCGTCGTCATGTTGCTCGATGCTAAGATGTTCTTCAGAGCCTACCGATTCTATGCTTGGACTGTGCTGTTCCTGAGTACTTTGGCTTTCTTGAAGCTGTTTTAAAATTGAATTTAGAAACTCTTGTGATATGCTTTGTCCTTCCATGCTATTGATGTTTGAATTGTCGTAACTATAGGCCTTGCTCTCCCGCGCATTTCCTAAGCAAACGTTTTGATTGGCTATCGCTCAGATCGGTCACAGAAAAGTTGAACTCAATCCAACTACCACAACTGTTCGTGCGTTCGCCAGCGATCACTCGCCCATGCCCACGTTAATGACATGCGCATGCCCAGTAGTCCATTCGCTGAGTCGCGCGACCAGTTTCGCTGAAGTGGAAACCGGCCTTTAGATATGTCTGCAAAAATAGTAAATGCAATTGAGAATAGAATGTTATCTTGCTGTGTCTTTTTAGACTTCGCTAAAGCTTTTGACACTGTCAACCATCATATTCTGCTTAAGAAACTAGACTACTTTGGTGTCAGAGGAACTGCCCAAGAGTGGTTCAAATCCTACCTCAGTAATAGAACACAGCGTGTTAGTATAAATGGAGTATTATCTAATGATCTCGAGATAAAATATGGTGTACCTCAAGGCAGCGTCCTTGGACCCCTGTTATTCTTACTATATATCAATGATATCAGATTTTCTTCGAAGGAACTTAATTTTCATCTCTTTGCAGACGATACCAGTATCTTTTTTGCTGACAAAGATATAAACAACTTAGAAAAAACGATAAACAGTGAACTCGAAAATGTCTCAGACTGGCTCATTGCCAATACGTTAACATTAAATATTAGCAAGTCCAAATTTTTGGTAATTCATCCTTCGCGTAAGAAATTAGTCAGTGAGATTGAACTGAAATTGAATAACGAACCATTAACAAATGTAGAAGAGACTAAATATCTTGGAGTTATAATAGATAAAAATTTAAGTTGGAAATCCTACATCCAAACGGTAAATACAAAAATCTCAAAAGGAATATGTATACTAAGTAAAGTAAGACATTTCATTCCTCAAAGTATATTACTTAATATTTATAATGCATTAGTACTTCCAAATATTCTATACGGTCTTTTATACTGGGGAAGTGCATCTAACACTGCATTAGACCCACTGCATAAAAAACTTTAAAAAGCTGTACGATTAATTACCTTTAAAAATAAAACTGAGCACAGTAAACCCTTTTTCAAATGTTTAAATACATTAAATTTTGAAGACTGCTATAAATTAAAATGCGCAAAATTTATGTATGACATAGATAACAGTAAATCTGCAGTAAGAACTTTTAGTACACTCTTTACAAAAAAAGCTAATGACATTTACAACTTCAACACAAGATATGCAACCTCAGGTAAATTTTTCAAAAAACATTTTAGAACAAACATTGGTAATAACTTCATAGATAATGGTGGCATAGATGTGTGGAAGTCTATCCCCCAAAACATTCGACAATCAGGATCAAAAACGTCTTTTGCTAAAGCCTTCAAAAAGTTCATCATCTCAAAATATTAGTACCTTTAGTTATGGTCATCCTACTGATAGGCATTTGATTACATACCATTTAAACCTCAAGAGCATTCCTTTCAACCCCACCCTTAATTTTACCACAACCCGTCAACCTTTATTATTTGCATATTAGATGTAACTGATTTTATATATTTCATTTTTTCTTTCTCTTCCCTTCATTATTGCAAACTTACAAAAAATGCTTAATGTTAATTATTGCTTGTGTATCTAATCAATAAATGAATAGAGTGATTCAATCTTAAATGGCACATGGCTCGAAAGCCCGCATGGGTTATTTCTATGTGTCATTCAGCACTGTTTGTAGATGTAGTTAATTATTGATAACTGATTTTTTTGTAACGTTCTATTGCAAACTGTATCGTAATGTTTCATTGTTAAATAAGTATATTGTACTTTAGAAAAGCTGAGAATACACATGAAATTGAAAAATTAAAACTTATATCCATAGAGATAATAGGACTAGAGAGCTCGCTACGTCACGTGATAGGGGTCAACAACGTAAATTCAAAATGGTAGCGTAGTCAAGCAAAAAATCACACGGAAACTACGTTCGCATTGCAAAAGTTTAACAAACGTTTGAAATATGATTAATGGGAATGTATATTGGAAATATATAATTATTTCCGTAATATTAACCTATTGCGCTGCGTGCAATTATATACGTAGATAGCCGAAAAAACCAGGAGCAGCTGAAATCCATATTTTTGTCTCATTGCACCAGTTAGTGCCTAAATCATACAAAGTTGAAAAATCAAGGTAGAGGGGAATAGGTTGATAGAGCTTTATTGTTCGGTTATATTGAGGATTACTGAGTGATTATTTGATGACAAAGGCATGTACATACAAGGCCAATGCAAGGATTTTGGTGATTTGCTTTTCTGTTGTAACATCCCTCCCCTAAGGAAAACCTGGAATTTTCTTGCATATTCAGAACGTATAGAAGGAGGGCTACCATAAGGTATATGATTTCTTTATATTTGGAGAGTATCAAATCTTTCATATCTGCCTGGATCAAGTTAGCAAGGAATGCTTTTGAGGATATGGCTATTTTAAAAATCATATAAATGAAGCAGTTGAAAATAATGGCTATCCAGTGATATGCAATTGGGAGGGTATGATGCCCCAAAAATGTAAGGAAAGCATCTAGGCACATCTCTGAGGCAATGTATTACAAGAACTTTATGAAATTCAAAGAAAGGATATCCTAACTTTAGGATACAAGTTCAAGAGATCATGCTAGGTGGCCAAATCACAAAGTGAAAGTGGCTGCCCCCAAACTCTTTGCTTCTCATTAGCTAAAGCAATCAATTGTCTTGGGTGCTGAAGTAACAGTTTAGGAAAAGTATGTATATATATGTGTATATATATATATATATATATATATATGTGTATATATATATATATATATATATATATATATATATATATATATATATATATATATATATATATATATATATATATATATATATATATATATATATATATATATATATATAAATTTATAAATGCTATTGGAAAGAAAATTATTAATGGTCTCAGAAAAGCATTTACTATTGGCTTTGGTGCATCAAAACATTCCATTTTTGCTATCACACAAAGGTTATTGTCCAAAAGTGCGTCTGCTTTTGAGAATGCTTTTACATGCACATTTCTTGAAGGCCTCTGGAAATGGCTTACAGCAAGATTCAAAGAGATAATAGTTAGAATACTACTTCCAATCCGTGGCAGCATAAGTGGATTTTTAGAGCATTGTCCCAGAATAAGAGCATAGAGGTATTAAAAGAATGCAAACTGCATTATAGAGAAAATCCACTCTCCTCAGAATTCTTCATTTTGTGTTAATGATAACTTGAAAGCTATTTTGGATTCAAATGCCATCTTGAAGAGTGATGATCTGTTGTGCACAAATGGCTTGATCTCACATTCATGAAAAGAAACTTAAATGTTCGTGATCTGTTGCATCATTCTATCAACCAGTTGATAAACATCACACCATTTAAGCTTCTGCATTACTATTCAAATTCTAGTGAAAGCTCTCTTTGAAACAAAGAATCTTCATTCTTTTACTGGCACAACGCTTCATTGAAAGCCATATTCCTGTTTCAAGTCTACGAGATGACCATGTAACAATATTGATAGAGTGTGCTGCAGAATTGTAGTAACAATCATTTCTCACAGGCTCGGCAGAACTTACACTGACCACGTTAGAAGACAAAGTGCACCTTCTAGGAGACAGATACTCACAACCCAAATTTTATTGTATAATATACAATATTGACAGAAGATGTCTTTACATTTTTTATTATTTCTATCGCACATAGACCGATAAATAAAACAGACACTTTAAGCTCTTGCAGACCTTAAACTCATTCCTGAGACGGCATAGTTAGCTACTACTTTGAAAAGCTCTTTAATTTGAAAAGTATTTGCTACTAAATGAATCTTAGCCATACTATTTAACCTTCATTACTGTTTGTTTTAAGGATAGAGCGTAAATACCTTCAGCATTTGAGGAAAATTAATAAGGTATCCACAGCAACGCAGCAACAATGTTCGATATTTGAGCCACCACGGTTAAGTCCGTGGCTAATAAACGCAAAAGTTTCTCCAAAAAAGAATGAAGAACTCTTAGTCTCTCTCCAAAGCCATAATGTATTATAATATCCATGAAATAAGCAGCGGAAACATGATTTATTTCCATTTGTGCGTCTAGTGTACACTAACTTTCTGCCTTACTAGGGCGCCATTATGAATTTGCATACCAGGCCACTGTTTTGTATACAATGGGATTAGCCAGTCAGCACTCTAGTTCTATTAACTCTATGCTTATATCCACCACAGTAGATGGAAGATCCTGAGATTGACATTGTAAAACAAGCTTTCTGTTTCTACACTGTTGGTTTGACAGGCTCTTGAGATGGTACAATATCTTCTTGAGTGGTTGATGCCATTCAAAATCCATGTTAGTTATTGTTTTAGCTAACGTAGTAGCTTCTTGCTTTTGAGTGTGTTATCCTTTTTACTTATAAAATTAGATTACTCTTTTGACATGACTATCTGTTAGCTGGATATTTTGTATATTTTGAGATATGTATTAAAATATTCTTTTTTGCCAGGATGCTTGGACTTGCCTTCCAGACCTTGATGAAAAAACATCTATGTTTGCTGTATTTGATGGACATGGTGGTAAGCCATTTTATCATTATGCACTTTTGTTCTTGTATTTTTTTGTCTTTGATGGCCTCTTTCTCTTAACTGCCATGTTCTCGTTCAGCATCTAGTCTTTGTCTTTCTACCAACATGTAAAAATCTTTAAGAAATGAGCAAGAGTTTGTGGGCATTTGCTCAATATGCAACGTATTTGCTGATTTCTCCATAAGGTTGGTACTTAATTAGAAAGGCTGCTTATTCAAGGGCAATGCATTTTGAGGATTTACAGGATATTGTTATAGCCCTATTGTATTTGAAAGCATTAGAGACAAAGAGAATTACCCATCCATGCATGTTTTGAGTATATACTTTGAAGCAATGCACAAGCCCTTGTTTGTAGATCGTGTAAGTGACCCAATTCAGTATGAGACATGCTACACCTTAGTTTACATTCTTCTGTTGCAGGGCATTTGACAGTGCTCTATAGACTTTCGATTGAGGCAAAATTTTTATTTGCTTGCGAATTGGCGACAGTCCACATTTTATTTGGACTCTTCTGATGCTTCAAGAACTCTTTTGATGCAGTGCAATGTTCCCATGACCGACTGCTACAATAGTTATTTATTTGAATGCTGTAACAATAGCCAAATGGCTCAAGTCAGTGCCACATACATAAATATTAATTTAGTTTTCTTTTAGTCTATATTGGAGAGCATTAAAAGTGCAATACAATGCTATGAATCAAAATATTCACATTTATAGTGCTTCGCATACTATGTTGCAGCCATGCATGATTTTTGCCCTTGCCTCCTTAACATGTTTGTGTTTCACCTTGTGAGGAAGTGTTATATAAACATTTGATGATGTCTTATTAGTTCATATTATAATTACATTGAAATATAAAAAACTCAATTTGTTCCACATCGCCTCTATAACACCATTTATATACTTGTCATGTATGCTGGAGCTGAGCTACTATTCCTATAGAACGTGTGGCAATTGTGCTTGGATACAGTGACATTTATATAGCTGTAAATCTTGTCAATTTCCGATAATGGCAAAGCTTATTATTAAAGTGCTTCTCATCACTTTATTTATGTTAGATTTTAAAGGCTATATTGCACTACTGTTACAATTGATGCAATGTGATGATATTTGTAGGGCAAGAGGTTGCGCAGTACTGCTCAAAAAAGCTCAGCCGTCTTATTGTTGAATCTGATGCGTACAAAAATGGGGACCTGAAGCAATCATTGGATCAAGCATTTAGAGACATTGACAAGTCAATATTGGAACAAGAGGTGAGCATTTATCTTTCTTACCATTCTAATTATGATGCAATTTAGTAGCCAATCCCAGTGGTGGCTCTCACTGCAATTAGATTGGTACTATTATATTGAACTTGGGCGTTGTCAGTGCTTGACCACACCCTTACTTTACTCTCAGATCAATCTCAGATCAATGAGACAAGATTTATCTTTTTCTCCTGCATGAAGGCTCACAGTGAAAGCACGGACCTTGGAAGTGCTGGCTTCCATTCTGATTATCATAGCTCATACGAGCAAAGGAATTTGATGGCCATCAATCCATCTTATTGCCCACAGTGTGTTTTATGTTACTAGAAATTTGGTTCTACACTACCATTCAAATAGTGTTGGTATGCTTTGATAAAAGAATGATGGCATTGACTATGTTTTCGTGTGGCAGCAGAAAAAATTGTTATGATATGCAGAGTCTTATTTTCAACTAGTGCATTTCTAGACATTGTAAAAAATGCTAATGGACTTAAGAAATGCCTAAACTATCACAGGATGTAGAATTACCTGCCAATAAAAGAATGATTATGGACCCCATCAGATATTCTAAAACTGGCAAGGTTGCATGATCTTTAAACATTTTTATGAACTTCTCTGGTCTACCAAGCCTTAGTAGATTCTTACAGTTACCAAGCCTTAGTAGATTTTTACAGTTCTTGATTTGAAGAACTTTTTGCGAACAGGAAAACCTGCATTCTTTGAGTAGCCCATAGTTGTCACAATTTCTCGATAGCTTTTGTCATAATTTTTTCAAAAAACAATTGCCAAACACTTCACATACGATATTTCCTGATGCTTGGAAAGTCATCTGTTCATGTTCCTAGCTTTAAACAATTGTAAGGTTAATATGTTTCGAATATTGGTGCAACTTAAAGGTTTGGAAACATGATGTCTTACGAAAGTTTTGTGAAGATAGCCAGCTGTCTTTTGTAATAGAGTACTAAAGCGATGACATCACAAACATTTATTTGTAGAATTTTTTTAATTTTAAGCATATGAACAGAAAAAGCACTACAAAATAGGCCAGTTTGTTAAGTTATGGTGGAATAGCTTGAAAATGCAATAAAATATGGCCATTTGATGCCAGGAGGTTTGCCATACAAATGACTGCTGGTTGTTATTCATAAGAATCAGGGTACTAGGAATCTGAAACTAATACCACTGATTAATCTACCCATTGTTAAGGAGGCAGTAACATGACATCAGTTGTTCATATAAGCAATAGGTTATGGAAGTGCAGTACTAAAATCTGAGAGCAAGTGCTGCAGTTGCATCAAAAGCAAAACTTTCTATCGTTCACTGCAAAAGAATTTCAGGACAAAGCTGCAAGGTTATTCTTTTATCTGCTCTGGCTCCTGCCTTGGCTTTTCTTTACCTAAAGAGAAGATGTGGCAGAAGCACTTTTGAAAGTAAACAGTATTGTACTAGACTAGTAACTTCAGTAGTGCTACACACTGCCAATCCCAAATTGGTTAGTCATGTACCACTGTTCCTTACAGCTTTGACTTGTCTCCAGTGTTTGGTCATGAAGTGTTTTACATTCCATGAGCTTTTCCTTCCGATAGTTTGAATGGCCAAAAATAGGCCCAGGGCTCTTCGAAGCTCCATATCTATCCAATGAAATGAAGAGCTAGTAATTGAGGGTTACTAGAACAGCAAGGAAAATCAGTGGGAAATGAGTAGAATTTCATTGAAAATATCATGGAAAATCATGAATTTTTTTCTAAACCCTGAATAGGGAGTAGTATCATCAGAGACTAAATTGGGAGGATGGCCCCTTTGGAGTGATGCTATTACACTATCTCATTTTCTAGTGATTTCACCAATTCGCTCTTACTAAGAATCTTAATGTGAATTAGGCCTTATATGTAATGGCCACGAGGTGTGGCATTGATATTGCACCAAGTGGTGTCATTTTTCAATGTAGCAATGTTTGTATCAATAAAGTTTATAAATAAAAAAATAAAAGTGAATGAACTGAAAGGTATCTACAACACAAATGCAGTTCTTTGCTCTAGTACTGAATGTTTTGATGCAATTGAGGTATTTTGTGTTTGTCCATGGTTCCTTGGAAATATAGATTTGATTTTTTTCCATTGCTAAAGACCATTAATGAACTGAAAGAGCTTGCTGGTGATGATGCTGATGATGAAGATGGTGATGAAGCAGCAATGTTATCAGAGGAGGCGAAGATGCCAATTGAAGAACTTCTCGACAGAATGAAGCAGGTTCGTAATCTTATGTTTGTTCTATGCAGTTTTAGTGAATGTTTTTGTAAATTATCTAAACAATGCAGGAACTATTTCTGTCAGTGTTTTTCAACCTCTTTGCAGAAGGGAACCTGAAGGAAACATTCAAGGGGCTTGTGGAACCCCAGTTCACATTTCTACATTGAAAGTTACTGTTGATCGGGGGTCACCACCCTTAACTACATAGGGCAAATAACTGATTTGGATTTGGGGGGAAGGGGGAGATGTAGGCCAATGAAAAGTCGGGAAGTCTTGCATATATGTATATCTGTATCAATGAATCGAAAACGAGACAGGAGTAAGAGGGCCTGGGGCTGGCCCTTAGAAACATTTTTTGAGGCAACACCCTTCAAAATGTCGGAAAACGCCTTTCTGCAGAGTATGGTGCAGTTGTTTCATTGATCTTCATGTTGAGCAGTAGAAACTGATCCATGAACCAGATTTAATGTAATTTTAAAGATGTAGAACGAAAAAGGAAAAGCTACGCTTACTTTTACATGTTGCTGTTTCATGTATTGGTGTAAATGGATGCTTCACAGACGTATAAACATCTAAAATATCTCACTTCACTGTGGGGGCAGCAAGAGAGCTCACTGGGCCAGTGGCCCAGAGTGACAATATTAGATAATGCCATGGGGCCGCCAGCTCAATAGTGCACTTTTACATTGTATGAAAATAGTACACTTGTATGTTGTATAAAAATTTATATGATCACAGTGCATACATGCATTAGTTATTTGTAATGGAGCAGCACAAAAACTGTCAAAATGCGGCTTTCTCTAAGACAATAGACCTATTATATTCCCTGCGGGTGACTGAAATGAAGGTCACGTGTGGCCGAATTGAAGGTCACGGGTGGCCGAAATGATGGTCATGAGCGACGGAAATGAAGCTCATGGGCAACGGAAATGAAGGTCATGGGCGACCGAGTGCCCATGAGCATATAGTTGATGACCCCTGCTTTAGATCTTAGCATTTGTGTAACTTATGGGAGAACCCATAGACCAGGAGTAACCAACCTTTTTGGGCTTTGGGGCCAAAATCACTATACACCTCCCACGTCAGGGTTAGATGCAAATAGTATAGAACCCTATTTTGGGTAGTTCTTTTTAATTTGGGCACTGTTGTGAGAACAGAGAATTCGGCACACTACAAGAGCTTTAACATTTTATACTTATTTTGAAATACATATTGGTGACCCCTGCCCTAGACAGTACTACCGGAACCTGTTTGAAAATTTACATGGTTGCCCAGCATAAATTCCCTGTTCAGCATGGTTTGCATGTTGTCAACCTTTAGCTGTCATTGGCTGTCTGAATGCAACGTGTCAGAATGTTGAGCTTCATGAATAGTAGAACTGCTTTGTGTCCTTATTTGTTATAGTATTATTTTCCTTGTTATTGCACAAATTGCAGAGTGCGAATGCGAAGATATTTGAACAGTTGATTGCAGCGAATGAAAGTAATAAGGATGTTGATATTGGTGGCATTAGTCAGTTGGTGGGATTGCAAAATAAAAAAGAATTTGAAAATGGTATTACTGGAGGTATGGTGTAGGCTGATGCAGTCATATAGTTCACTCTTACTTCTTGAAAAACCAGATGATTTCATTGTTACTTGCAATATTGAAGTGAATTTTTGTACTTTTTGAGTTTCATTTTAAGATTACATCATTCAGTCATGTTTACATTTACTTTTGCTTATTTCTCTTGCTAGTTAATTATGTCTATACATGAACTTCCTTATCCTGCCATTTGAGTACTCTTTCATACCGAACAGCAGGGGGACCCAATTAAAGATTTTTGAAAATTCACCACCTATTTCCAGTTATTAAACACCCCCAACTAAGCAATTTTGAAAAATTCAGCCTCCCTCCCCTTTTACCAACCTATAGCTTCCAAAGTTTCAGAAGGGATAAGTACATAAAACACATTGACTCTGTCAACGCAAGACAACAATGACTAAAGAAATCAAAGCAAACTATTTCCTTATACTTGCACAACACTAACAACTGATTGCAATAACTGTTTGGTCCCCATATTATCCATTGAATTTTGACTCCCTCAACAATTAACACTATACCAATTTATCCATTTTTAGCAAAAACGCTAATCTTATTATACCCCCATCTATTTGGTACCAATTTGATTGCTTCTGCAGGAGATTTAATTGTTTCACCACTTCTTTGTTCCGTTTCACGTTGACATCGTATTGCTTTGGGCAGACTTTGCATGTTGATCAAAACCTTTGTGGCAGAACTATTTGTTCCGCAGATAGCTTTTCTTTCACTTCCTTTAAAGATCAATCTGTATCAAGACCAGTGGCGGCACACAGCATTACTAGCGTTACTCGTCTAGTACCACTTTATTTGCCATACGAAGTGTTTTCAATACATTTACATTTAACGTAGTGAAAAGGCTAGGCTGGTGCCAGAGTAGGTAGAATAATTTCTCTTCTTTGTCTTGACATTTCATTGTGATAAATGATTGACAGTTTTGCTTTTGATGAAGCCGCAGTACTAGATCTCAGATTCTAGTACTGCGTTCCTATTGCTTTTTATGAATAACTGACGCCTTGTAACTCTCTGCTGAACAATAGGTAGATGGCTAAGCGGTACTAATTTCGCATATCTAATACCCCGCTTCTTATGAATAGCAACCAGCGGCTGGATTTTGAGTAATATTTTTGGCTGGATAAGCGTATTCTTCAGAAACGCAGCACCCGCTCACTAAATAGAGAGCTCTGCATTTTATTTCTTTCCAAAAGCTGGACTTCTTACATTTGGCAAATGGTTTAGATAGATAGTGTAAAGATGGAAAGGGTGGCAGCGAGTGGTTATCGATGGGAATATCTTAAAGTAATTTTGCTTTTAGCAGGTCAAGGTCTTCTGAAAAATGAGCAATGCCTTGGATTGAAAAGTAACATGAGTACAATGTGCTATTTAGGTTTTTAAGCAGTTATTTTGAGGCAGTATCTCATTTGGGTTATAAAACTGTTCATGGTATTAGAGCCGCGTTTCTAGTAATGCAAAAGCAATGGTGGCCAATAGGTAGGGCCAGTGGCCGTCACATTCCATTGCACACATGATCTACAGCTATCAGAACGTAAGCCGGCACCATTAATCGCAATAATTTCGCTGCGTGTTTTCAAGCAGGAGGACAGGATAATCCGAGAGTAAAATTAGTGTGTGGTCAAACACTGACCACGCCCAATTTTTAACTTACTGGTACAAGTTTATTGTTAGTGTGAGCCGCCACTGATCAAGACCATCCTAATATAGCAAAAATGCCTATTAAAACACTCGGCAACTTCTGCATCATTTGACATAATTTTACTTCCTTCCATTGATATTACCTTAAAACTCATGGGATTCTTTTTAGAGAATAGGGATTTAGCAGTCTTTCAAAATTGCTTGTCTTTGTCAATTCTTGCTGAATACATCAACCTAAATTGGCGTCTTTTGGACCGAATATTTAGTTTCAAAACAAGGTTTCTTTGGTCTTCATACCTCGTAGCACCTTCTTGCACAGTTTTACGATCTCTTCATTATGGCCCTACAAAGATTTCTACTCACATGCGACTTATTGTTACCCCTGACTAGCTTTGTTTTGGTAGGGGCATTTGGGCATAGGGACATAATGGTTAGAGCCCCTGCCTCTCGTGCGAAAGGTCTACGGTTCGAGTCCAACTTGATGCCCTGACTGAATGCTCGCTAACTGTTGACCTAGCAGCGAATGGGTACCTGGTGGCAACACTGGAGAGATAAAAGCGGCAAGGGAAGGAACTGGTCACCCTGCCTCACATGCTGATGGCTCAAGATAAGTGTCCTCTCTAACAGGCACTCCCCTACGTACGAAAGTATACGGTATTGCTTTTACCTTTACTTGTTTGTCTCAACCGTTTTCGAAAACGTTTATTCTAAGTCTCCCTACATGAATGGGTGAAATTAGAAAAGATTTTGCCTTACCCAGTGGCGGCTCATCAATAGGGCATTTTTTGGCAATGCCCCCCCCGAGGAAAATGCATAAATAAAGTTTATTCAAAGTAATGGGTGTCAATTAGTCAAATGCTTAAGGGTTTCAATGATATATTCTAGGTCAATTACTTATGTATCCAGGATTCGAGACAATTTGTTGATGTCGAGCCTCGCTTCTCTTCGGTCGAAATTGCTGAGCGTGCTTGAATTAAGATGATGTCATCTGTGAAGCAGAATTTATTTTGCTCTTCAAATCGGCTATTTAACATTCACACTAGCAAACATCAAAAACCAAACGCCACCAGAAACGCCATGCGATCGACTGAAATCCACGAAAGTGGGGCAAATTCAAATCTGCCTTCCATGATACAAGAACAACCACCATGAGCTGTGATGCTTTACCGACAAAGAGCTACTGACTAGGATAGTGGTGTGGTTTTTTGAGTTCACGAAGCATCAGTCACACTACTTGCACTCTTTGATAGTGCTTAGACACCATTTTAT
>OLMO02000252.1:7824955-7849347 GCA_900291935.2 Cassiopea xamachana
TGTTTTCTCTTTCATTTCCTTGTTTTTCTCCAGTTCGACTATACCTAAGTATGTGTATCCTTCCTCCTCCACTTCTTTTATCGATTCTCCATTTGGGAGTTCTATACCTTGGCGTCTCACAATCTTCCCTCTCTTCAAAATAAGGAGACCACACTTTCTAATCCCAATTTCCATCCCAATATCAGAGCTTAGTATGTGTACCGTTCTTACAAGAGAATCAATCTGTTCTTCACTCTTCCCATCAGTTTAAGGCCATCCATAAATAGCAGATGGTTTAAACTAAATTTTTTCTTCCCCCATTCATACCCTACTTTTACTGTTCTTAAAACCAGTGACATCGGTATCATACACCACACAAAAAGCAATGGCGATAAGCTGTCACCTTGAAAAATTCCTCTGTTGACTTTCACATCTCCCAGCTCTTTCCCATTTGAAGTAAGCGAGAGTTTCCACTGCTTCATACTTTTCACTAGTGACTCTCTTACATTTTCAGCAATTCCCATCTATTCCATGCATTCTTTTATCCAGCTATAGGGGAAAAAATCATACGCTTTCTTATAATCTATCCGCGCCATAGCAAGATTTGTGTGTCTTCCAGCAGTCCTTCAAAACCGTTGTATCAATTAATAGCTAATCTTTCATCCCTCTGCTCTTGTGCTCTCAGCCTTTCTGCTCACTCGGTAACAGGTTCTCCCCTTCCAGGTAAGCATATATTTCCTCAGCAATTACTCCTGGTAGTAGTTTCCACATAAATGGGAGGCAAGTAATTGGCAGGTAGTTTTCAACAGCATATCCTTTTGAAACATCCTTTTGGCACAAAATTGTATAATCATAGGTTATCCAACCTGGTAATTCATTCTCTGGTATTAAGATCTTATTCAGTTGCTCAGCAATTCTCTCATGAAGGTTGGTCATACTTTTTATCCAGAATCCCTGAACTTGTCTTTCCTGGAGATTTGCAATTTGGCATTTTCCGGCACTGTTTTATTATCTTATCAACAGTTATAACCCATTCTTCTTGGACGTGGTGTTTGCTCCCCGTTTCTTCCTTCAGCTCTTTTAGCCAATTCGCTGTTTTGCTATGCTCTTTCTCGAAACTCGAAATGCCACCCCAAAAATTTATACTCTTCAGCATTTGGTACATCTGTTGATCTGATTGCACTTCAACTAAGCTCCATATAGATCTTTTTCTGATCCACATTAAAGCTTCTATTTTGTCTGAATTGTTATTCGCTGTTCGTAACTCTTTTGTTTTGCGCTCTTTGCTAAAATCCTTTGCTAAAGTTCTTCAATCACTGTATTTATTCTTTTCTTTCTCACTCTATACTTTTCCTTTAGATCTTTCAATTTCCACTTTTTCTTACTACCTAGCTCCCCTTTTGATTCCCTATGCAGTATATTTATGTCATGCTTCAAGTTCTTAATATCATTTTCAATTCTACGCTTCCACTACGGTTCTTTTCTTCGACCAATTTCAAATTTCTTCAACCCTAATTGATCAGCCACCCACACACTTGCAGCATTAATCAGCTTCTTTGTTTCAGTGATGTTCTTCGTTTTTACAAACTTCACGAGTGAATTAACTCTCTCGGTTTGAGCTCTTAGGGATCTCTTATTAACCTTGTTAAATAAAATTCCATTGCTTGTTCCACCCTCCAACATTATTTGTTTAAGTCTGTCTACAATGTGCTTATTTTCCTGGCTTATATCATCATCATTCTCATCTACATCTATTCCTTTAATTGGCACACCCATCTGTTCACCACCGTCACCATCTAGATCATTCAGTCTCAGATCCCAGTTAACTTTCATCCCGATTGCCTTCATCCATAACGGTATTCAGTTAGGTTTCATCATCTATTGTCCTCCTAATCAGTTCTAGCTCCAATTCTGACAACCACCCATTCTTCCTAATTGCCCTTGCTTGATCAAACACACGCTGTTCAGTTGATTCAAGCATGCCTTTATCTTTCCATTCTCTGAACATCCTTTGTCTATATCCCCTGATAGGCTTTCGCTCTTCATCAAACGGCCTACTTCTATAAAAGCATTCCATTATAACTTTGTTAACTTCCTTATTCCACTTCATTCTCATTCTAGCAGTAGCAGAATGACGACCGGGTCCCCCTGCTGTGCCAGGGAACACCTGCCATATGAAGGACCTTCACAGTCAGTTCCAGTTCTATTCACGCCGTTCTCTTCAGAAACTTGATTAATCATTTATCACCCATGTGAGGTTAAGTGACTTTAAGGTTACACAACTACCAGTGTTTTTATCATGACACCATCACTAGGAGGGTTGCCAACAAAGGCTACAGACTCCCACCACCTATAGGACAGACTAGCCCCCGCCGGATGCCAACCTGGTACTTCATGGTCTCAGGGGGAGCTGAGAGGTACTACACATTGCTCAAGGGTGACATGGAAGTAGTTACAGCAAAGGGTAACCTTATTCTCCCATGTCAAAACTCTACAACCAGATGCAGTTTTATGTTATACCCAGGACGTATTATTATCATGATATATATCTGGTACACACTTATGTCATATATTGTTTGTCTTTCTATTAATGGAGTTATCTTCTTGAACTTTGACAACAACATGTTTCTTCAAAACTCAAGCACTTCCCTGAGGATTCTGGTTGAGTGTAATAGCACAGTCGTTTGCAACTCTACTGTCTTGGTATTTATTCCAATCTCCTTCAGTCATTTTGGTAATCTTGATGGTGCTGTTCCAAGTGCTCCAATTATAACTGGAATTACTTTCACATTTTTTTCCACAGCTTCTTCAGTTCCCTTTGCCAAATCTTGGTACTTCTGTATCTTTTCCTTTTCTTTTTCATCAACCCTGGTGTCATATGGGACATCGAAATCAATAATTTGGCACTTGTTGCCTTTCTTCTCAACTATGATCACATCAGGTCGTCTTGCTTCGATTACATGGTCTGTCTGTATTGAACAGTCCCACAGGATTTTGTACTCTTCATTTTCACATACGGGATTCGGTTTCTCTCTTTAGGGTTCCATCTGTTAACCACAACCATTGGTCTTTATCTGCTACTATGTCCGTATTCTCATTATCACCTCTGACTGCTACTATCAGTCGCTCTTTGCTTTCTTTGACATATCTTTCTAGGCCAATATTGGCTAGTTCAACAGTATCTTCAACACACATAAGTCCTCTTCCGCCTTCCTTTCTGGGTATATACACCCTATCTACATCACTTCATGGGTGTAGTCCATTGTGCATAGTTAAGAGTTTCCTAGTGCTTCGATCCATCAATTGAAGCTCAGTTTTTGTCCAGTTGAGGAAAGCAGCTAAATATCTCAATATAGGAATAGCCCATGTATTTATAACCCGGAATGATATTACCCCCATTCAACTTTGTCTCTAGAATCTTTCTTACTCTTCTCTTAAATTCATTGCCTGCTATTCTTTTCATTTCCTTTTCTTGAACTTCATCTATTTGTAATATACCCAAACACTTGCATCCTTCTACTTCCTTCAATGATTTAATCACTACATTATCTGGTAACTTAATTCCATCTGATTTGGTCTTTTTCCCCCTTTTCATTATTAACATTGAACACTTTTCAATCCCAAAATCCATGCCGATGTCTTTGCTAAACACTTTAACTGTTTGCACTAGTGAATCAAGTTCTTTCTCGTTCTTTGCATACAGTTTAAGATCATCCATGTAAACCAGATGGTTAATCTTTTCTCCATTCTTTGCAAATTCATATCCATGTTTTGTAGTCTTTAATACACTTGTTAAGGGAATGAGTGCTATAGCAAGCAGAAGCGGCGATAATGCATCTCCCTGAAATATGCCTCTTTTAATCTTAACCTCTCCTAGATGCTCATTAGCACATGTCAATTCTACCCGCCAATCTTTCATTGTCTTTTCCAAGAAAGTCACTATAGTGTGGTTAATGCCTAGTATATTGAGACACTTTAGAATCCATGAATGAGGCATCATGTCAAAAGCTTTTCTATAATCAATCCATCCCATTGCTAGGCTCTTCTTCCTCACTTCAACCTCTCTCATTATTATTTTATCTATGTATAACTGGTTTCCTGTCCCTCTGCTCTTCCTTCTACATCCTTTTTGTTCCTCTGGTAGAAGTTGGTTCTCTTCCAGAAACAAGTAAATTTCATCAGATAATAATGCTGTTAATAACTTCCAACACAATGGTAAACATGTGATGGGCCGATAGTTACTTGAGAAAGAAAGATAAATACATGCAACTTTTCGCTGAGAGAAAGAAAGATAAATAAATGCAACTTACTCATAATCTTTCTTTGAAGTACAGTAGTGTCAATTTCATAAATCTCTCCTTTAGCTCACTAGGTATTTTTGGGAAATCTTGTAACTCTTTCATTGCAATGTGCAATGATCTTCATATCGACAAACAACACTTAAATTATGCCTTAAGGAATATAACTGCCATCATCATCCGATCCACCTACTACATATTCTGCATGAGAAACAAGCCTTGTACTAACCCTGATCTTCTTACTTACTGAACTATAAAAATACATCTTATTTCACTTTGTAGTTTTTCTTTCATTTTAATGACTACTTGTAACCTTGTCAGCTTGATACAAATTACCTGTATTCAGAGAGATTTGTATTTGTAAATTTTAGTTGGAATATATACATGAGAAGTTTCAAACAAAATTATTCATGTGTGTCATCTCCAACTTCATGTTTCCAGTTTGTCTAGTCCATGAGAGCGGGTGACAACAAGTCATCCAAGGTCTCACAGTGTTCCTCGATTTGTGTCCCTATAGAGACAAGACTTTCCTTAACAATTTTGCTGTCCCCAAGAGTGCAGTTTCTTGGATTATCTCGAGCTTGATGTTTGCCCCAACCTTATTTACATATCCAGCAAATCGTTGTGACACAGCTCCTAACGCACCAATCACGACAGGTAATACAGTAACAGACTTCATTTTCCACAATCTGTGGACTTCTTCCTTCAGCATTTGGTATTTTTCTCGCTTTTCTATCTCCTTATCTTTAACTCTTTTATCTCCTGGAATTGCAATATCTATTATCTTTACTTCTTTTCTTCTTTTGTCTATTAGTACAACGTCAGGTTTTCTTGCTTCTATCAACCGGTCACATTGAATCATAAAGTCCCAATAGATCTTAGAGTCCTTGTTTTGCATTACACATTCTGGCTTATGCTCATACCACTTGTCACACGACTCTATTCCCGACTCTTGACAAATCTGCCAGTGAATATATCGTGCAACATCATCATGCCTCCGCTTATACTCGCGCTCTGGTAACTTTCCACATTCACTAATTAGATGGTAAATACTCTCTCCCCTTTCACCACACATCCTACATAAAGGTGAGTCAATAGTTTTGTCAATATGAAATTTAATGTAATTAGTTCTTAATGCCTGCTCTTGAGCACTGTAAATAAGCGCTTCTGTGCATCGTTTCAGGTCACCCTTCACTAGCTATTACCATGTTTTGTCCCAATCAACTCCCTGAAGTTCTCTATCAAATTGACCATACACTTCCTTTTCTTTCCTACCAGCTTCGACTATTTGCTTTCTATTGACCTTATGCTGTACTGGCTCAACAGCTTCATTATTTCGTATAATCTTGTGATTGTTTACACTAGCTAACATTTCTTCATTACTATTCTCTATGTACCAATTTAAGCTAATTTCTTCTGTTCTTGCGCATTCTTTGCAACTGATGAGACCTCTGCCGCCCCTAGTTCTTGAAACATAAAGTCTAGCTGTATCACTTTTAGGATGGAATTCTTTATTTATGGTCATATCCTTTCTTGTCTTTCTATCCATCTTCTGTAGGTCCTCCTTTGTCCATTCAATTATACCTGCTCCATATCTCAATAACGATACAGCCCATGTATTGTTCGCTTTAATTTTATTTCTACCATGTAACTTCAATTTCATAATTTGTTTCAGTCTACGCATATACTCTGCTCTAAATTCCAGTTTCATTTCTTGTTCCTTGACTTTATCCAGCTCTATTATTCCAAGATACCTATATCCTTCCTTGTTAACTGCTGTAATCATGTTTTCACTGAGAAGCCTTAGCCCTTCTGCTTTGCTCGACTTTCCTCTTTTGATATATGCTACACCACGTTTTTGATTCCGAATTCCATACCAATCGCAACTAAATACGTCCACTATTTTTACCAAGCTGTTTATTTCCTTTTCATTCTTTCCAAATTCTTTCAAGTCATCCATTAACAATAAATGGTTAACCTTAACATTGCCTAACATATATCCAGCTCTCATCTGTCTCAGGATCTTAGTTATAGGTATTATGCACTAAGTAAATATGAAGGGAGAAAGACTGTCACCTTGGAAGATACCCCCTTTTTATATTAACTGTTCCTAGCATTCACCCACAAGCAGTTAAATCTGTCTTCCAGTTGTTCATTGATCGTTCAATAAACTCAATAATATTCTTTGCTACTTGGGCTAACCTTAGGCTCTCTATAATCCAGGAATGCGGTACCATATCATAGGCTTTCCTATAATCAACCCATGCCATAGCCAAATTTCTCTGCTTTTTCTTACTATCCCTCAAAATTGCTTTATCAATCAATAGCTGGTCTTTAGCACCTCAATTTTTGTTCTTGCAACCCTTTTGCTCTAATGGTAAGTAGTCATTCTCAACAAGAAATTCATACATAACATCAGATATGATACTTGTCATCAACTTCCACATAAGAGGCAAACAAGATGTAAGTCTAAAATTATCTACTGCATCCCCTTTCTGTGGGTCTTTCTGGCAAAGCACTGCTCTTCCTTTAGTTAACCAATCAGGTGCTTGTTTGTTATTGTTGATCATATCATTCATTTGTCTTACTATTCTGTCATGCAGTGAGGGTAGATTTTGTAACCAGTAACCCTGCACCCCATCAGGCCCAGGTTCCTTCTAGTTAGGGAGCTTTCTTACTTTGCTTTTCATCATTTCCACTGTAACCCCAACATTCTCTTGAAACATGCTCTTTAGTTCTTTCCTAACATCATCTAACCATTCAGCCTTACTATTGTGATGAATATCATTATCCCAACCGAAGTCTCACTCTTCTCTGCATCTTGAATGACCATCTCATCTCCTGGTTTTCCATTCAGCTCCTGATAAACCCTCTTTTGATCTTGCTGGTACATTCTGTTTGCTCTGTATTGCTCTATTCTCTGTTCATATCTCTTCAGCTTCGAGGCCTTTACTTGCAACCTTTGCTTTAATTCTTACATCATTTTTAAATTCCCTTTTCTTTGACCTTATACTTTCTTACCCATTCATTATATTTCTTCAGCTTTCGTATTTCCCCATTTTGCTCTCTTTGAAAGATGTTGATATGTCTCCGTAATTCAATTATTGATTCTTTGATCCTGCTTTTCCACGATGACTCTTGCTTAGNGCTACTCTTTTTATTTGTTTCTTTAGCCCAAGCTCTTTTGCTATCCATACACTAGGTGCAGCAATAAAATTATTCGTTTCAGTTATTATTTGTATCAATATACTTTATAACTCTATTGGCTCTTGCAGTGGCCGTTTTCAGTTTTTTTCTTTCCACCCTCTTAAATGCTATACCATCACAACGTTCTCCTCCTTCCATAAATTGCCTTATTTGATTTAAGATATCCCTTTCATCTGCAGTTAGATCTGTCTCTTCACACGTCTTTTCCTTAACACTGGTATCATCACTAACAGCATCTTCCTCTGTCACCCCTAACTGTTGTTTGTAAGCTTCTTCAAAAATGCTATTCAACAATGGTATTAGACTCTGTAGTTTCAAAGTCTATTACTTGGCTTACTAACTTACTCCTTACTTCAATTTGGAAACGATCACATATCTATACTGAAAGATTGGATAGGCATGGGTTTTTTACGTCTAGTGTGGTTGATGGCAATATTTATAGTTTGTTCGTACTGTGGCAAAGATTTCGCGGTGTTAGGCTGGCACCCATGGCGATGCACAAAAAGAATGCCAAACAATGTTGGATCCACCAATACTAGAGATTTTATGACTGACGATGACGTAGAGCAGGGGAATGGAGTAAATGGCATAAAATGCAGTTGCGATAAAATGTGTAAAGGCGTGAAAGGGTTAAAAATCCATCAGAGACGCTGTAGAGTCGTTGAGGGCCTAAGTGAGGATCAAGTGGCGGTGGGAAGTTCAAATATAGGTACTGACCATAGAGCTAATAGGACTAGAGCACTGACTGGCTAATCCCATTGTATACAAAACAGTGGCCTGGCATGCAAATTCATAATGGCGCCCTAGTAAGGCAGAAAGTTAGTGTACACTAGACGCACAAAAGGAAATAAATCATGTTTCCGCTGCTTATTTCACGGATATTATAATACATTATGGCTTTGGGGGGAGACTAAGAGTTTTTCATGCTTTTTTTGGAGAAACTTTTGCGTTTATTAGCCACGGACTTAACCGTGGTAGCTTAAATATCGAACATTGTTGCTGCGTTGTTGTGGATATGCTGAAGGTATTTATGCTCTACACTTAAAACAAGCAGTAATGAAGGCTAAAGAGTATGGCTAAGATTCATTTGGTAGCAAATACTTTTCAAATTAAAGAGCTTTTCAAAGTAGTAGCTAACTATGCCGTCTCAGGAATGAGTTTAAGGCCTGCAAGAGCTTAAAGTGTCTGTCTTATTTATCGAATAAAATTTGGTTTGCGAGTATCTGTCCCCTAGAAGGTGTACTACGTCTTACAACGTGGTCAGTGTAAATTCTGCCGAGCCTGTGAGAAATGATTGTTAATACAATTCTGCAACAGACTCTATCAATATTATTACATGGCCATCTCGTAGGCTTGAAACAAGAATATGGCTTTCAATGGAGCATTGTGCCAGTAAAAGAATGAAGATTCTTTGTTTCAAAGAGAGCTTTCACTAGAATTTGAATAGTAATGCAGAAGCTTAAATGATGTGATGTTTATCAACTGGTTGATAGAGTGATGCAACAGATCATGAACATTTAAGTTTTTTTATGAATGTGAGATCAAGCCATTTGTGCACAACAGATCATCACTCTTCAAGATGGCATTTGAATCCAAAATAGCTTTCAAGTTATTATTAATACAAAATGAAGAATTCTGAGGAGAATGGATTTTCTCTATAATGCAGTTTGCATTCTTTTAATACCTCTATGCTCTTATTCTGGGACAATGCTCTAAAAATCCACTTAAGCTGCCACGGATTGGGAGTAGTATTATAACTATTATCTTTTTGAATCTTGCTGTAAGCCATTTCCAGAGACCTTCAAGAAATGTGTATGTAAAAGCATTCTCAAAAGCTGACTTACCTCTGGACAATAACCTTTGTGTGATAGCAAAAATGGAATGTTCTGATGCACCAAAGCCAATAGTAAATGCTTTTCTGAGACCATCAATAATTTTCTTTCCAACAGTATTTATAAGTTATATATATATATATATATATATATATATATATATATATATATAATGTATGTATATATATATGTATGTATATATATATATGTATATATATATACATATATATATATATATATTCCATATAATTATTAACATGATTTTTCATATATATTATGTATAGTTATTAACAAATCTTTTGTGACTCTATGGTGTCAAAAGTGCTTTCATGGCTTTCCAAAATTTGCTATTTTAATTGAATACATTGGATAAATTGTTGAATATCATGATAAGTTCAGTTATTCCTTACTTTCCCTAAACTATTACTTCAGCACCCAAGACAATTCATTGCTATGGCTAATGAGAAACAAAAAGTTTGGGCAGCCACTTTCACATTGTGAAGTGGCCTTCTAGCATGATGTCTTGAACTTATATCCTAAAGTTAGGATATCCTTTCTCTGAATCTCATAAAGTTTTGTACATTGCCACAGACATGTGCCTAGGTACATTCCTTACATTTTGGGGGCATAATAGCCTCCCATTTGCATATCGCTGGATAGCCATTAAAAATTGCCATATCCTCAAAAGCATTCCTTGCTAACTTGATCCAGGCAGATATGAGGAATTTGATACTCTCTAAATATATAGAAATCGTATACCATATGATAGCCCTCCTTCTATACGTTCTGAATATGCAAGAAAATTCCAGGTTTTCCTTAGCGGAGGGTTGTTGCAACAGAAAGCAACTCACCAAAATCCTTGCATTGGCTTTGTACATGCCTTTGTGATCAAATAATCACTCAGTAATCCTCAATATAACCGAACAATAAAGCTCTATCAACTTATTCCCCCTCTACCTTGATTTTTTCAACCTTGTATGAGTTAGGCACTAACTGGTGCAATGAGACAAAAATATGGATTTCAGCTGTTCCTGGTGTTTTCGGCTATCTATGTATATAATTGTACGCAGCGTAAGAAGTTAATATTACGGAAATAATTATCTATTTCCAATATACATTCCCATTAATCATATGTCAAGCGCTTGTTAAACTTTTGCATCTGAATTTGCATTGTTGACCCCTATCACGTGACGTAGCAAGCTCTCTAGTCCTATTATCTCTATGGTACTGACAGCTCATTTGATGATTACACAGAAGTATCTGCTGATTCGCTCGAATATCGAAACATAAAAACTGGGATTTTGCAGCCTAAAAGGGATAAAGAATGGGATCTAGCAAATAACTACTTCAAGTCGATTTTTGCAGATTGGGATTTTAATTCTTACTCACTTGATCAAGACGCCTTTATCCAATTTATGAACGATTCTATTTACAATTATTTCGAGGCTATTTGCGGGACTGCTGTCAACTACACAGGCAAAGAGCTTGTAATCGAATACAAAGAGTATTCCACCAATTCATTGAAAAGGCACTGAAACGGCTCAAAATTCTTACTGCTCCTACATCCGAAATCAGATGTTTCTCGTCTACTTAGAACTAAACTCTCAAACAAGTCCTCAATCAGCTCTCCCTCTTCACCCATACATCACGACATAAATTTCCAAAAGTGTCTGGGGCTTTGTAAAAATATTATTGCTAAGCCATCAAAGGTCTTTCCGCCCTTTTCTTATGAGGTATGTATTAAGCACTTTATCAGGATGTTTTCGTCCGCTATGCCTACCCGCCAATTTACCATTCCCAGCTGGATTCCTTCATTAGAAAAGCTTTCAACCCCTTTTAACTTTGACCTCCTCGTCTTACCAGAAAGTAGCGAACGTTATTTGCAAAATGAAAACTTAAGGACGTCCTTGCCCGCTAGATCAGATATCAGTGATCTGCTTTAGAGGTGCCCTTATCTTCGAACGGTAATAACAGAAGTAATTGCTGTTTTCTGGAAATCTGGTCGTGTCCCTAGCGCGTGGAAAAGAGCATGTACTATTCTAGTTCACAAAAATGGTAACCATGGCGATGCTGCCAACTTCAGACCTATCACTTTACAATCAGTCCCTTTAAAAATATTAACCTCATGTCCACGTGACACAATATTCTCTTTCCTCAAGCAAAGTGGTTTTGTCCAACAAAGGATTCAGAAAGGATTCACCCATGGAGAGTCTCCGGTGTTCTAGAACATACGTCAATGATGGGCCATGTGATTAATAAGGCTCGTTTGAAACAACGCTATGTAATTACTCTCTTGGACCTCAAGAATGCTTTTGGAGAAGTTCACCACAACTTGATTAACAGTGTTCTGTCATATCACCATATTCCTCAAACTGTTCAGCTACTCATTGCCAATCTTTATACAGGTTTACAGTCATCCATCATTTCTGATTGTTTCACTACTCCGGCTATTTCCCTTTCAACGTGGAGTGCTGCAGGGTGATTGTCTTAGCCCCCTTTTGTTCAACTTGTGCTTTATCACATTTATACAATTCATCAAGCAAAAAAATATACTCATTTAGGTTTTTCTCCACTTGATGCTAGTGACCGCTTGTTCCATCCTATTCACTGGTTCCAATTTGCCGACGACGCAGCATTTGTGACAAACAACGATGAACGCGAAAACCAGTTATTATTGAATTGCTTCACCAGATGGTGCCGATGGACTTACATGCAAATACGCGTGAACTAGTGCATCACATTTGGAATAAAAAAGTTTTCTACTCGATCTCTGCAATTCCAAGCAAAACTCCTAGTCAATTCTAAGGGTGTTTCAACTGTCAAGAATGGTGAATCATTCAAATACCTTGGCCGCTTCTGCAACTTCGAAATGAATAACAAAGGTCATAATAATCTCCTTTTATCTTCACTTCATGACATGCTACAAACAGTCGACTCTTTGCATATTCACCCCAAAATCAAATTGTGACTCTATCATCGCTATATTCTTTTCAAACTCTCTTGGCATCTGACTGTAGCAGATTTGTCTAAAGCATGGATTTGTGAACATCTTGACAATGTCATCACAAAATATTTTCGCCAGTGGTTAGAACTTCCCATCTCTGCAACACTAAGTGCCATCATTCTCTCACGCAATAATTTTGGCCTTTCGTTTCAACTTCCATCTGTTACATTTATACAATGCCAAACTGTCTTACATTCTGCTCTGAAATCTTCTGAAGACGATGCTATAACAAAGCTATGGAAAAATACTAATTGTGGAACTAACATCCAGTATGACACTTATAAAAATACAAGACGTGTCCTAAAAATTGTCTGTGCTGATCACGTTGAAAAGCTCCAATCTAAGCTGTCATCTCAAGGCTTCATCATATCATTCCTTCTTGAGAAATCCCTTAAGAGACTCATTTTTTGTGTTCTAAAGCTCAAAGCAGCCTCCCTATTAACATCTTTAATTTCACCATTAGATATTTAAACAATGCTCTTGCTAATAAGAAAAACCTCTACCTGTGGAAACTTGCCACCATGATTGCTCTTTCTGCCTTCAATCCGAATCATTCCTCCATGTTGTTGCTGGATACAAATCGTAGTTACAACAAGATCGTTATAGATGGAGGCACAATGCAGTGCTAAAGTTCCTGTCCCAAACATTGCCATCATTACAACCATCTAAACTGTACGTAGATCTACCAGGCTACCTATCGCATCTATTCTAACTGGTGAAAGTCTTCTTCCTGGCATGCTTCTAAGTATAGAAGATAAATGCCTCTATATTATAGACTTAACAGTCGGCTTTGAAACTAACCTCAAGCGCAATTCTCAACGAAAAGAGATCAAGTATCGACCTCTCCTAACACATTTTGAAAACACATACCGTAAAGTAGAGTTTATAAAATTATCAACAAGTTCTCTTGGTATGTTTGGTCAAACATCTGAATCATTTTTTTGACATGTTCAAAGAGCTAGGTATTGAAAAACGTCACCTCAACTATATAACAATGAAAATGACCACTATCACCATACACACCAGGTATTAATTTTTTTGCATGAGAAACAAACCATGGACTGACCCAGAACTCCTCTCTTACTGATACAACATTGTATAAACTATAGCTTTTTTATTATTATTATTTTCAATATTATTTTTTGTAAGCCAGCCAAGTACAGATTGCCTTTTCAGTGAGACTTGCAATTGTAATATTTAACGAGATATTATATATGAAGGTTAAAAAAAATTATATATTGTTCTTGTTTGAGAGTTTTTATGCACGTTTTGGGTACACGACATACACGATTGAAGTCGCAGTCAAGTCTATTGACAAAATCAAGAAATTGTGTACCTAGTTTACGCTAACAAAGTTGAAAAATGTTACGACCAATCAGCTCTGTACTCTCATATAGTCTAATAGCCAATCAGAATTTGTCAAATACCCCCTGAATCTTGCGAAAATGTCAAAAATGGCTGCCAAAAGGCCTCCAGGCTGTGAGAAAGTGCACTGCAAACTCCGAACTGCTGCAAGTGGAAAATTCACTAAAGAAAATAAACTTAGTGCTATCGAAAGAGTGAAGCCCCTATAAAGTCAAAACAACCTCACAGCTTTGAGGCCTTTTGGCAGCCATTGTTGGCATTTTCGCAAGATTCAAGGGTATTATACGAACCCTGATTGACTAGTAGAATATTTGAGAGTAAAGAAATGATAAGTCATAACATTTTTCAACCTTGTTGTTTACACTGTCTTTGTAGCAAAACTAAAAGTTGTATATACTGTACATTAATCACCAGCATAAGAGATTTTCCAAGCTAGTTCCAAATACTATCTGTATAACATAGCGAAATTTTCAAGTGTTTCTTAGTTGAAAATCTGACCAGAGTTTGAGCCCTCTCGCACATGACAGTATAAGAAATTGCCGACAGATTTTGTGCTGGAACACTCTATAGGTGGTTCCCATGGGTCACGTGATAAAAATCTTTTTTCTTAGCCTGAACATCTTTGATGGTGCCATCTTTAACACAATATGGGCACTTCACTTCAACAGAACCCAAACCACAGCAGCCACACATTACAACAGAATCTGGTGAAGCCCCAACATGTGAGCATGATTCTCCAAGGCCTGCCATGCAATTACAATGGCAGGTTAAGATTTTTCCTTCAGTCTCGCAAATTACCCACGGCTTGATTGAAGTGTCATTTAGACGTTGTGAATGCATTACTTTGGCAATCACCAATGTTTTCCCCAACTTTTCAAATACTTTACGGTGAATTTCTCGAATCCACCCTGAAACAAACTGATTATAGGCTGCTAGGCTTTTGTAGTTTCGTAGTTCATCCGACGTATAGGCACTCTGTGAAGAGAAGATAATTCACAATATCTAGGTAAGTAATACCTGGATACACGTTAATATCATCGCTAAGATCGTTCTTTTTAATAGAATAAGGATCGCAACCACCAATTAATGCAATCTTTTCCGAATGACGCTTGCTAGCCTCCACAGTTTCACACAAATTGAGGGCACTGTTATCATCACCAACTGCAGAAGCCGCCATTATGGAAACGCAGTTGTCTTCCAACTGGGCGGATAGATATTTATCACGTGACCCATTTGAACCACCTATAGAGATTTTGCTACTTGGACAATGCATTAGATTGGCTCTTGCCTCTGTTAGCATTTTGAACAACAATGACACTGCTATGCAAACACAACCTTTGTCCGTAAATTGTATTTGGTTTTCTACATCTTTATGTTAAATTGTGCCTCCCGATGTGTATTAACAATAAAGTTCCCTTGATTATTGCTAAATAACTTTTTTGTGGCAGTACATTGCATTGCTGTGAAAAATTATCTTCTTGCATTAATAACGTTTTCTTTATTGTGCTAATTTTTTGTTCAAGTAAGTCATTTTTTGTTTGCTTTTTTCTTCAGAGATGATGAGTTTATGATAATTGCCTGTGACGGAATCTGGTAGGTCTTAATTATTTATAATTCGAATGTTTTCAATGAGTGTGATCAAATTCTGAGTTTTGAGTGATTGTTTTTTTCTGTGGTTGACTGAATTACTATCTTAAGACTATTCATTGGTGGCACATCAAGGAAGCTATGAGCTGGAGTTCAGTTGTACTTATTGATCAAAAAATAAGACTGATGTTGTTGCTGCATAATGTCATCGAGCCATTCAGTGCAATAGTATGCTGAGACCCAGAGCACGCAAAGCCTGATGTTGACAATGTTAAAATAGTAGAGAAATTAGGAGACGAGGGGACTGAGCATTGCAGTGGAACAGACAGCACGATAGACGACAAATCAGTAGAAGTGCTTTCGCCTGCATTTGACCCGTTGGCCTGATACATCTTCATAGGCAAAATGTTTAGGGCATTTGCTACCGTCTTGCTATCTACATGTGTGTTAGAATGGGCTTCTCAGCTGAAGTATCTTATATATGCTATAAGGATTAGTTTGGCACATGCTAGTATTCTTTTGTTATTGTCTTTTAACTTTTGGACTTTTTATCCTAAAAATGAAATTGTTCGCTTCCAAATGTACACGCTGGCCATTTTGACGAAGAATTAAGTTACTGGATCGAAAGAGAAATCTCTTGCTAAATCTTTTGAAAGTTTTTATTAGACATTTGTTCTAGAATTCACTTTGGCTTGAAAACCTGATCCTTAAACAGTGAAAGCATGTGTGAACTGAGGACTCTAAGTAGCCCATTAAATTTTTATGTGGCAATGCAAATTTTGAATTTTCTTTTGATTATTGTGTTTACCAAAGATTGTTAGTTCTAAGATGTCTACAAAGGGGTAAATGAGGGAAGCAGCTCCCTTCTTTCTTTTCATGTAGGGAGGCTGAGTAACTTCGGTCTAAGTCATTCTCTCTAGTTTATCGAGTCTTGATGAATTTATGTATCTTGATTGTGAAGGGAAGATATGCCCATGGATTGCATTGTGTTATGAATCTCCCTTCAACGCGTGTTTCTAGCTTGCCTGATCAACTATACACTCATTTCGATGTTAGAATATAGAATGTTTGCAATTTAATTGCAGCCTCATTCGATTGAAAATCCTTTTATCATTATCAATGTGCCTATTATGTACCAATTTACACTCATTGCTTATGAAATTGTTCCACTGTGTCCCACTTGTTTCCCGCTGTCATCTGTTTTCTAAGAATATGTTTTGTACACTAAGTTGAGCTTGAGCCAGTGTTTGTTTAAGTTCAGATATTTTCATTTTGGAGGTATGCGTGCTAAGATAAGGTGCTTTAAAGGACTCACACAGCTTTTCTAGAGAGCAGATCGTGCTATAATGTTCATTTGAATTTCAATAGTTCAGAATTTGAGTATTTCGAAGTTCCCTAAGAATCCCGTTATGTCAAGGACTGCCAACTACATACTAAAATAGTCATCAAGTTAAACACAGCATGTCTACCTAGCGAAGCTCGCTGCCCTCCTATATTACTTCGTGGTTGTCATATTCTTATGCAGTTCTTCGTTTTTTTGATACTAGTCTACAAGAACTTTTCCCAAATGCAGTTATCTTGTAGGCATTATAAGCGTAAGTTATATCGCAGGAATTATTTTAAGTTTGCCAGTTATGCTGTCATTCCATTCTTGGAAATAACGTAGAAGAAGAAGCAGCTTATTTCATGTCTAATGTCAATGCCAAGCAGTGATTGTCATTGTTTGATGTCAATTGTGACTCACATGTTTAGTCTGAATTCTGCCTTCACTGTTTCTACCAGCCCCAGGACTAAGATACTGCTTACTTCTACCCACAATTTTTGCTTTGCAATATATACAGCATTGAGGGTCTTACCTCAAAGTTTCACAATTTTGAGTGGGGATGCTTGAAGATGGATTGTTCTGTTTAGCTTAGACGGCATCATTTCCGTCGTAAAGGATTGCTAGCGCTGCTGAAAGCAACTAAGTCATAACTTTTCTAGAATTGGAAGAATTGATAGAGGATTAGTGCATAAAAGAAAGTGACAATTTATTAAGTATTGCCTTGTTTTTTCCATTTCTACTTCAAATTCATTTATTTCACCTTTTTAAAAGGAATATCATGTCAAGTCAAGAAGCAATTGATTTTGTGATTGAAAAATTAGAAGATCAAAGCAAGGAAGGAAAAGTGTGCTTATCAAAGATTTGTGAACAGGTATAGCATTTTAGGTACTTTTGTGATAGCAACCATACTTGTTATCAAAAAAGCATTTCGAGAAAGGTGCAACGTTGCCTGATGAAATACGCCCTTTCTTAGCGTCAAATACCGTCACATGTTCTAGCTTTTCCTCAAGCCATATCCTTTGTTAATATTCCATGCAGTTGCCATAGTAATCAAGTTTATGCTCTTGTACTTTCTATTCATAAAATCGTCATTCATGTTTTGTGTGCCTCCGCCCCTTAACTTTCCATGGGGTCTCATCATATTTAATACATCGAGCAAGAAATGCATTTACATCTCTTCCCTCCCTGTGATCGAAATGATACTTAACTGGTCTCAACTGCTTCGGCTTATGGTTGATATAATGGAAGTTAAAGTATAAACGAAGTTACGTTAGTTCTACAATTTGAATTTTAAATCTTTTATTCTCTATTTCCGAATAGGCATTTAGTAGATATAAAACTTTGCCATTTGCTAAATTTCCACTACATGTTATTGTCCCAATATTGCCTTTTTCGGCCACCTGGAAACCATAATATTAACAAGCAACCTACTAGTCTCTAGCGACAGCGTTTTGGGAAGACTCATTGTCAAGGTGCCCATTTTGGGACCCTGTCCCCTTCCATTCAGAATTAATGCATCCACCCTTGAATAATTGATTATCTCAAAGAAGATTAATACATGTTATGAGATGGAAATCGTATCTTTGGGGTTCTTTGGATACATTTTGCTCCCTGCTGTTTTCTGGTGCGGGCATCCCTGTTTACNCAGCCCTTTGCTAAACGGTATTTCTGAGAAGGGTAAGATCAGAAAAGGATTCATAAATATTGGTTGCACAAAGAGTCCAACGTTATCTCCATTTTTGGGTGTCTCAAATAATTATCATGCTGTGTCCACTTGCTTTTTCTGAACAGTTGCCTGAATTTTTTACTGAAGAGTAGTGCATCTCAATTCTGGAATGAATTTAGCCTGTCCTTTGTGAAATCACGATGCAGCAGGAAGTTGAATAATTCTTTTTTATAACTGTTTTGAATTTAAATGTACCAAATTAAGGTATGCATGGAAGAGATTCTGTATTTTTATATGCCATTGACAGTTGTATACCTTTGTGGGAGTACAAGTGTGAAGAAAATCAACTCATTTGTATCAAATGATAACCACCAATAACCAAAGATAATTTTTTTAGATTTCTCAGTCATATCCCGATTTGCGCTGAGTGATATATATCAATATACCTGTAGATGCTTTTTTTAGGCAATTTTTGTCACCTGCTCCCCTCTTTCCGGGCTTTCTATTGGAAAAGCAGGCCATTGTTATAAGGATGTCGTAATCTTTTGGTCTTTCCCCCTTGTTACTGAAACCTTTATGGATGGCCCCATCACAGTGATCGGCATTTGACAAAAAATGGACATAGTTTCAGAAAAATATCTCCCAAAAGACATGCCATGGACATATTTTAAAAACTGGAAACCCATAAAACACATAAAATCTGACAAACCTGTGGTGGGGGCCCTGCATGGACGGCTTACGCTAGTAGAGCAAGCAATCTCCTTCCTTGCGAGAACAGACTGCTTCTGTTTATTTGGCCTCTCTTCTTGTTTTTTCTTTGTTTGCTATGCAGTATTGTTAGACTGGTAGTTAAAAGTTACTCGGAGGGAGGGCAACTGCTCCCCATTGGCGTTTGGTAGAGAGTTACATCTTTAATTGCTATATAATGTGCCATAGCCGAAGCTCCGTAGTATTATGTCCAGTACTCTTTGGTGCCTAATAGAGGTCACACCGCTGATAAATTTTTCAANATAATGGTTCACCTAAGACATTCTTCCAACCCCCCGTCTATTGATTTTTTAAGGTAAGATCTCCCCAAGACAATTTTGTTCGTGGAAGTACTGTGGTCTGCAAGCCAAAATTATCATTAAGAACGTAACACTGATCGCATGTTTTCTACTCTTTAGTATTTTTTTATTCTATGAATTTGGCTATGTTACTTTGCTACAATTTTAGGACTAGAAACCATTGCGTTTTCTATGACATTTTGAGCCATTTTCGAACCCCCTCCAGCTTATTCCAACCCCCCTTCTTTTAAGCACCCAAGAATCTTAGAAACTTGTAAGTTTCGAGCTTGTTCAAGGTTTATGAGGATTAGGATTGTTAAAACATTTTTATAAAATCTTTAAATTCTCGAAAAATATTCTGAAATCGGAAAATCTCAAGACTTATTTAAAAAACAGAACAACTTTGTTAGCAAAAGGAAGTGATATNTAGTTTCCATACTGCCGGATTCAGTTGAGTCAGGAAGTAGTGAAATGTCAGGTGAGATTATTGTTATGTTCGAGGCAAGCATTGTAGTTGCATTTTATTCGCATAGCGTCGCAATACTGCAGCTATGTGATATTTGAGAATTTCGGTTGTTGCCAGTTGATGCTGCTACAGTCTGCTAGTGTTTCAATAGTCCCCTTGATGCTCACTTGAATTCTACGAATAAAAGTATATGCGACTGCTTGTATCCATGTTGTAAACATATATTCTGAAGTACCAAATAAACGGGGGACCTTATAGAGAAGGGGGCTGGAAAAGATTACGAAAGTTCGTAAATTAGGGTTCAAAATAAACTGGGGGGTTGGAATTTGAGAAACGGCTTATAATTATTATAAAGCAACGGAAAGAGCAGAAACAGGTGGTCATAAAGCATAAAACTAAAATTCATACAGAAGCATACTATCTTGCCATGAAGCATGGGCATCAGTAGTACTAGCAAAGAAAACAACTTAGACGAGGAGTTCGGAAAAATGTAATTTTTTTAAAATTAATAAAAGGGTGTCCAAATAAGGCCTGGGGGTGGAAAAAATCGAAAAATTGTTAATAGGGGGACGTTTATTTGGCACCATAGAGTACGTTGCATAGAAGTTACAAGATTTTTCAACGTTTTAAAACTACTAGGGTACAGAAGTTTTCATTTGCGATTTTGTGATATATTTCCATATCCCTGGTATCATTAGATTGATTTTATGGCCTTTTCCGTTGCAGATGTTTGATGCATGTCTTGCTCCAGACACAGCTGGTGATGGATCCGGGTGTGACAATATGACTTGCATTATTGTATTGTTCAATGATACACTTGTAGATTCTGGACTCTCTAGCAGAAAACGAACTGACAAACAAACTAATGACGAGCAACCACCAAAGAAGCAGAGACTTGAATTGTAGCGAAGCCATTTATCAACATCACGTATAAGCAAATAAGTGCTCTACTGTAGTGCATTAATTTGACTACACATAACGTGAGACGTGAGTAGTTGATGTGTCTAGGGTTGAACTTCCGTGAAGCACAGTTTGGTGACCTCCAATTTAAAGGACCGGAGTAAATTCTAAGTGGCATTTGTCTAAATGAAATGATTACCAATGTTTGTTACTGTTAAAGTTGTTTTGTTTAGCATTTTATTCACAAATGTTTTGTTTTATTAAGATTGTATCCAGGATCTATTATTATTGCTCACGTTGATGTCCAATGCGTATGTCCAAAGCCTATGCATGATTGCCAAAGAACCTGGAAAACTTTGTATAATATCCATTTTGTAGGAAAGCCAGCGAAAATCTGGAAAAGTCAGGGAAAATGTTGAAAAAATATATAACTCAAGGAAAAGATAGAGCATTATTTTTAGGTTACTTGAGATGTTTAAGATCCTTGTAGTAAAATAAGTGTGGCTACAAAAGACATGGGTATTAATGCGTGTAGTCCACTGAAACCCTCCCGGTTGACACTGCCCCTTTATTCTGGAAGTAGTAAGGGAATTTTGGTTTTCATTTTCTGTAGCAACTATCGTACATCCCATCATTCAATATGTATTGTAACATAGGATTTTGATTCAGTGTCTTCAGTTCCATGTTTTAATCGTATTACTCAAGACATTGGCAAAGTTTTACCAAGATCCCAACGATAGTTCTGAATTTTTTCATCTGAGCTGCTGTGCTTTAAGTATACACATGTTTTTTATGAAGAGCAATTTTGTAAAGAGATTGCGTTGCCTTTTATAGCACATATTGACGACCATAAGCACTTCATGATCGACAAAATTAGGGGCATACGATGTCACCTCTTCCCCCTCCATCCATGCACAGTCAATTGTGTTTCAGAATTCTCCTTTATGGATACCCAGTTCGTTTTGTTCAACCGCGTACTCCATCCATCCCAAAATTCAAATGACATGTAATTGTAAAACCTAAGAAGCACAAGCTGAAGGTATGATTATGCTATGAGCCCACAATGCTACACCTTATTTCTAAATTTAGACAGTTTTTAAGCAGTTGGTTTGCTAGAATGACAAAAAGATGCGTTGAAGAGCATCCAAGTGGGCTTACACTCGCAAATGTTTCACTAGTACCGTTAATCCAGACGATTTATTTTCAGGCATTATGCTCCATATGCCGACATTTTACTTTGCAATGTTAACTACAGTTTCTGAGATTTAATTTACCCACACTAATGCTTGCCTTGCTGTTTAAGAGAATTTTTTGAGAGATTTATGAATAATAGAATATCAGGTGCATACAGCATCACGAAAATTTTAAGGAACAGTCTCCCAGAACCAAATACTAAGTCCTCTGGATTGCAGGCAATTTTCCACAGACTATTGCAAGTAACAGCACAGAACTTTGATATATGCCGTAAGGCCATATGGTTTCCCTTCATTGCTTATAAGAGTTGGTCCCTATGACTGGTTGTGCACGGCCACTGTGGTTACAGGTCATTATAACCAGATACAATCTCCCTCACATTCAGTGCCATTCTTTCTGAACTNTTTCACATTTACATAGTCTTGAGCAAATTATTCAAGGTTATATGTGGGGAGGAAATGATTGCAAATGGAAATACCACCTCTTCAAGACTACATCTACAGCAGATGCAAGCAATGTTGTTACATTCTTCTATCGCTTTGAATTTCTGGTGCAAGGGACATTGTATGCGCATTTACATGTATAGATTCTTGATATTGCAGCAAAGCAGAATTGGAGAGCTAGGGGGATGTAACTCTTACCTACATCCACATGTACAACGTTTTCCGAAAATTGTTCAGTCGATCACTATCTTTCCTCATACAGGACTACGCAACACATGTAACAACATCATCTGGCAAGTATCTGCAAATATCACATTCTGAGGAAGCATTTGCTACATTGATACTTTTCTTCCTGCTGCTCAGTGTTCTATGGATGTCCAATCTACCAAACAATTTCTTATTCTCCATTATCTAGCTGGTAGAGTCTCAAAGTGAAAGAAGTCAAACCATACAGATGCTGTATTTAATCCCCAGTCACTACCAACAATTAACAGCATTTAAGTATTTTAATTAGCTCAGGGACGAGACTGGATAATATTTTTTCTACAATATACAAAGATGTGTCATCATATCAATAGGACAGCTTCCTCCCAAACAGTTGGTTGTTATAAAGTATTCAAAAACAAAGAAGTCTGCATTAAATGTTCCCATTTACAGTCAGCTTTAGATGTGGTTACTATTTATAGACTATGCTTTTAAATTGTATGGCTTTTTCTTCATCGTTTAGGATTTTGTTGTCATTTTAGAGTTTTTGGAAGTTCCTCTTCTGAAGGAAAACCGTGAGCTTTCGAGGCTATACCATGAGATTTGATTGGAAACTGAAGGTCTCACGGCCAAACAGTGAGAGTTATAAGGTCTGCTTACAGGGACTGACCGCAACATAGTCGGAGTTTCTAACATACCCCTATTTCAACTCTTATTTACTCTTAAATGCGTAATTGCCGTCCCATAGCTACTTAAGTTCTGAAAAGTGTTCCATTCCCCGCTCTTATTAGGACCCCCACTTATTAGTTTTTACGGAAAAATTTTCGTAAGCAGCATTGTCTTAGATGTCAAAGCATCTCTCCCCCCGCTTGTTCCGACGTCCCATTTATCCTAGGGTCATTCCAAATGAAATCAACAGGTCAATATAACCCAATGTCTCAGATTTGTATGAACTTTGGCACAAAGGTGGGTATTTATGAGATAATGTTGCCTGCCAAATTTTTTTTGAAGACTTGCATTTTTGACTGATTTACAGCCTATTGAAATTTGGACCAAGTTCCCTATATTTGTGAGACAAAAAAGCCACCGAAACTTTGAAAACTTCAAGCTCATACTAAAATACATTAAATTTGTGCTACAAAGCCCAAACCTCTCACAGGTAGGTTTTCAGGTATGCTGAGTTCAAAAAAGGCACCAAAAAGAGCCTACAAGTTAAGGCAGACATGATATCACAGCATATTCCTTTGTGCTATTTTTCGCTTAATTTTGCATACGGCCAAAAATGCCAGGGCCTCATAAAAGGCCCAAGTAGTACCACCATCATATTTGCTGCTTTCTATAAAGGAAAGTTAGTCTCACATTTGCACCAATTTTCAGCATGGTACTCACTTGTTTTATATCTGAAATCTGCTGTTTAAAAATGACTAAAAATTTGGTCGTTGATCAATTTTTCAGGATGCTTTTCAAATAAAGACCAATTCCTGACAAAGTTTATACTAGAAAAGAGTTCACAAATGATTCCATTTGCATTATATTACTTGTTTTGCAAATGTACAGTATATTTGGCAAATTCCTTGCTGATCTCTGTGTCGTTTTCATTCAGTTTGTATTGCTGCCCTGTTGTTGTAACAGGCACCTCTATTGTGCAGAGTATGTGACATGCTGGTACAAGGCATGTATCATCACTTGCAGGCCAGAAAAATGATCTTGCATGACCATGTGGGTGCATAAACTTTATATAAATGTCATCTTCATCCATATATATGTTCAAAATGATCCCGATCCACCATATTCCATCATAAATACATGCAACAAAGTCTGAGACTTAAGATCTTTCTGAACCTTAATGTCTGATAGCTAATTATGAATAATGGAGT
>OLMO02000252.1:7863723-7889559 GCA_900291935.2 Cassiopea xamachana
ACTGTAAATGGGAACATTTAATGCAGACTTCTTTGTTTTTGAATACTTTATAACAACCAACTGTTTGGGAGGAAACTGTCCTATTGTTATGTGGTTAAAAAATTTAACTTTACTGATGATTTCATATGGAATGACCCCCTAAGAATAGGGGCTTGCTCCTGAAAGGAGGGTAGATTTTGCGTGACGTCAAAGACTCCGGTGGTTTTGAACCATGCCAAAAATCATTGCTTTCCAGAATCTCAAATTTACTAGTACAAAGCGAGAGAGTAGAGACTTAGTACTTACCCATTTATTCATATACAGATAAAATGTCGGAAGATTGGGATGATGAAATAGCAAATGGTGTAGTTGCAGCGGTGCCATTCGACTCCTGTTCAAACTGGTCAAATAGAAGTTCGAGTTCCTTTCCTTCGCCCCAAAGTAGTGGGAGAGATGGACAGAGTCGAGGGGGTTTTAAAAGGTAGAATATAATATTCGCCAGTAATATAAGAGAGGTGTTAAATTTATTGTTAATACAACTTGATGCATGTAGTAATGTTGCAATTTTCAAGCGCATGAGAGTAGTGTTATGAGGCTCTTTAAGCATACCTGACTGTAGATCCAACGTGTACTCTCATTAGAGAACATGTTGAAGAAAGTCAGAAATTTAAGATCTCTTTTTATGGCCGTAAAAAGGTATGCTTGTAAGACTAAGGCTTGAATTTTGAATTTTCTTATTCTCAAACATTTCTGCATGTTTTATTGTGTCTATCTCATGTAATATTTGTTTCTACTTAGTTTACTCAATTCATTTTTGTACCATCAGGCCCATAGGCAGCACGATTTTATAAGGGCACATTTGTTCTGAGCAAAACAGCAGTAGGGGGAGCAAGGGAAGGTTCTTTGAGCACAGTTGTTGAAATTGAAAAAGAAGGAGCTATGCTTGGTTTTGTTTGCTTTCCTTTATATAGATATAAATGATAGATTCTGTGTATATCTGATGTCAGGCAAAACTTTGGATCAAGCTGGCAATCAAAGACTGGAAGTCATAGGAATAGAGGAATGATGAGGCATGGAGGGCAACAGGACAAGCCTGTGCGAGTAATAGTATTGAATTNTCAGCACTGGGAAGAGTCATTGGTAATGTGCATATTGAGAATTTTTCTGTATGTGGAAATGTTGCGTAACAGCAGAAATATTTGCAAGCAAACATTTTTGCAAGAAAAAAAGTTGAAAAATTTGGCATTTATAGTTTCACAAATTCTGAGTGGTTTTGCAAGTTTTACAGAGAAAGCCTTTTGTGACTGAGACAAAATTCATATTCCTTTGACAATTTTGCAACTGAAGAGAAGTGCTTAAAAAGTTATTTGTATTTTCAGTACCATCAATGTCAAAATACAATGTTAATTGTCACTTCCAATGTCTTCTTCACTGAATGAATCACAAACACTGCTTTCATTTTGCTTCACAGAGCTACTGAATGCTTGAAACTCTTCCATTCTGAGCAATGTCTAGTTTATAAGGTTTTCAGGGGGTGCTTAATTTAAAGAGTTTTAGGGTCCAGGTGATGGAAGATATGAGTGCTTAAAAGATAGGAACAAGAGAAAACAGTTTAGGGAGTAGCTTTTACAACTAGAAAATTTTTTACAATTTTGCAACAAGAATCTTTCTTGAACTTTAAATTTGAACTTTTCCAAGGCAGAACAGGGTGGGCAAAAAACCCTAGAAACCCTGAAACACCCTGAAAAAAACCTGGCTTTTCTTTTCCCTGGAAAACTACCCTGGAAAACTCTGAAATTACAACATACCCCTGAAAAATTATTTTCTGAAGCAGATTTTCCACATGTCAATTTTTTGCAGTGCTGTTGCATTTTTTGTTCCTGTAATGCAGTTGGGGGGGGGGATCTATGAGGTTATTGATGGGAAAAGCAGCGATCATTTCTTTTGTTGCAAGCAGCCTCTTTTTCCAATAACGGACACAAAATTTCAAGTATAGAACAGAATGAAAGGTGAATGTGTACAGACAGAAGATATATATGTGATAATTATATTTTTCCTCAAAAAAATAGTCAATACCCTGGAAAACCCTTGAAATTTGGCAGAAAATCCCCTGGAGAACCCTGGAAAAGAATGTCATTTCACTGTTGGCCACCCTGCAGAAGCTTACATAAAAAATGAGTGTTAATGATATGTAACTTTAAGAAACATCATGAAGTATAGCAATTAGCTAAGTTCTTTTTCCTTCAATTTGTCAAATGTTGTTGCTTCTTACTATTGCTATTGTTGATACACACAAATTTACTATGATCAATAGCAGTGGCAGACCATCATGGTATAAAAGGTATGTTAAATATGAAGCAATACTAGAGGAAAGTAGTTCGAATAAAACCAACACATTAGGTTCAAACTGTAAACCATGAACAGGAACAAAACAAATTACATTTTAGAATAGCAACATCGTAAGCGAAAGATAGTAAGCCATTATGTTTAACAACGTGTTCAAACAATAACAGCAACCAGCATAAATATAAGAAACTGTTCAAATGTTCATATGCCACATAAAATTAGTCTCTTCTTAACAAAGGTATTCAGTGGGTACCCTTGGATATTTGAAACATACTTTTTAAAAAAGCCTTTTCCTTTACAGCTTACAATTCAACACTGCTNTATTCGCTATTGTAAGGAATTTCCATGTGCTATATGTTCATTATGAAGAGGAGATTCTACATAGGAGCAAGATATCATCACTTTTCTCCTCTACATTGTTATGACATTGTGTATGTCATGAAATAAGCAGTGAATCTCTTCTGTCTATATTCAGCCAATCAGAGTGGAGAATTTAATCAATGGTTTGGTCAATGAGCAAGCAAATTAATGGGAAAATAATCTGTGAAGTTTCAGCTTCCTAGCCTTGATAGTATTTTGCAAGGTGTTCTCATTTAGGGCATTTTAATTGTGGTCAGCAAATAGCAGTAGTTGTTGTGGAGTAGGACCATGAAGTAATATCACAGAAAACACCTGACAGACTAACAATAGATCTGAGAACCAGCCCTCATATTATGGATGATGATTCATATTTTGAGAGAAAAAATTACTGTTCTGATTCCATATAGTAAACTGCTGGTAATTGATAGAATTGTGTTCAGCTCTTTTCCTTCAATGGACTGGATCTAGCCAAAAGAAAAGGTAATTTCAATTGAATCTAGTTTGAAGAAAATCTGAAGGTGATTCCTGTGGGCAGCGTTTTGAATATGCAGCTTGTAACTTAATTATGTTATGCACTGAAAGGAAAGAGTTCTCCCTTTTACTTGCATAGCATGAAGTGCAATGTCCACTTCTTTCATATTTTGACAAGTCTACCTCAAACTATCATCTGCCTAGTTGATTTCCCCATCAATTTCAGCTAAAATTCTATGTAATACTTGTATAAAATGCCATATAATTTTCTCTACTTAGAGAGTACCCAGTGAACACCCTTATGTTACACCTCTAATCAATAGACTCTGCATGCTGCAAAGTATGAGTATAAATCAAAAAGTGGAAGCATTGTAACAGCATGGTGAATCATTTTTTTGTTCTACTCCTGTCATTACATAGGTAGATGTAGACCCAACTTTTTTGGAAAAGCTAGCTTTTCTTTTCATCTTAGTGTTTTGTAGTATGTACATTTAGACTGCTTTTCCTGTTGCAATGGAAAAAGAGAATGTGGTGTGTGGTAAGTGTTTCCCACCAATGTGCAGAATCATCTCATTATTTCTGTAAACCCTTCAGATTTTTCATTGTTGGTGTGAAGCTAAGTAGTCTTGTACCATGAAGAGTTTGTTTTTTAATAATATAAAGAGGTATGTAATGCCTAGCTAGCACCAAATAACTATGAAAGTAGAAAGTAACATGCACATTCAATGAATTTGATGAGATTTTTGACATCACTAAATCAAGAATGTTTTATCAAAGGTAAAGGTGGCCAGACTATTAGAGATGTTCAGAGCTCTTCCGGTGCAACTGTCAAGGTATGTTTGAGAGTTACACCCATTTAGTATATGTTATGTATACTTGCAGCTTGCTTCTACAACCTACATTAGTAATCCATCTGCCTTTGCAGGGTGTTTGAATTGAAAGTCTGATTATAATTTTGTTGCAGTAACTATGCAGTTTTATTTGTTTTTCCTTATTAATTAAATTCCAGTAGCCATCTAGTCTTATTGCAAGACATAGTTTTTAAATATTAATTCATATCACTGTACTTGAATTTGTTGCTATCTTTTCATGTCATGAGCAGGCATATTTTGCATACTTACTGTTGATTTAGTTTCCTCTTGTATTTCCCCAATGCTGAACTATCAAATTTGTTACTATACTGCAAATTTTGATGATATCTAGATTCTGAAGGATGAAGGAGATCTAGTATCCACACCAATTGAAATATTTGGACCTCAGATAGCACAGAAATGTGCAAAAGAGAGGATTGAAGAGCTTGCTGAAGACCTTTCAATGAGAAGAATGAGGGAGACAATTGAAAATGAGAAGCACCAGACTACAGAGTCGAGGTATTTTTGTTATATTGAATTATTTGTATCTGGAAATTGCCATCAAAGTTAATAGACAGCAAGAAACATCACCACCATTGATCTGATGGCACTATGATCTATATAGGCCACTATTGCAAGCAAATTTTGTGACAGCATCAGGCTCATCATTCCTGATTCATTTAATGCTTAGACCTTGCTGGTTTTCCTTTCTTTATATGGTATAGGGAGCAAGTTTTTTAAAAGTGCTTTATTTTTCAGTATAATTCTGTGTTGCTCAAACATTTTCTCATTGTTAGCATCAGAAATCCCACTGAGTTTTGAGGTGCTGGAGCTCAGTAATAGCAAGTACAATCAAAAGGAAGAAAGTAAAGTTGTGGTTTGGAGGAGGGATTGAAGATAGATTTGTTTGGAAAAATTGTGAGCATGGGGTGTATGCTTTTTTGGTTGGATTGAATCATGATTCCAGCAATACCAGCACTTTAGCCCTAATTTGACTGCCATACTTTTTATGTGTGAAATGTATGCTACTTTGGCAGGATGATAGCTTAACTCTTTCTTGGAAGTTGGTTCACATGCTGTAGTCACCATGACAAGTGAGATTATAGTAACTTCTGCATTAGTTTCTGCCCATGAAAAGCTCAGTGTGTGAGACAAACTGTTACAAATTTTGCTAGTTAGTGCAAGTGTATTTCATGTGAAGCTTCATTTAATCTCCCAATCCATGTTTAGACTTTTTTTGGACAAACTGTGAAATTACTTCCAACAGTACTATACTTGCTGAGCAAACAGTAGCCACAGTGATGATGATAGTATTGCCTTGCCAATGATATCATTGGCAATACCATATATTTGTTACAGCAGGTTATATATCAGGCAACCAGAAGTTGATTTGGACTATCATTATTATTGTGGTAACTGTTTATGATGACTGTAGATTTGGCTGAAGGACATTCATACAGCCAGCTCTATGCACAAGCTTAAGGTTATTGTCTGTGAACAGACTTTCCTTAANACTCCTCATTGAGGAATAATTTGGTGATATTATCTTACTTGTCATGATCTTCAGCTGATGTCCATTGTATACTAGTTAAGAGATTGCAGCTAGTGCAACAAAACTTTTTCATTAATTGCAGTGACACCTATTTCAATTATTTTGTCAGTGTCTAGATTTCATCATTTGTCTATCAAAAGATATTTCCTAAGGAAATGAGGCAATTATTGAGGACATCTTTTACCAAAACTGAGGATATTAACCACAATATTTTCATAACAATCTGGCAAAAAGTGGAATGCCTGTTACCAAGTGAGGGCAGATGCTGAAATCTTGTGTTCTTACTGGATAGAATTCATCTACATTCTTCAGCACCATCAAGAGCTCAGACCCTTTTTTATATAGTATTGAAGGCATTGAAGACATAGGAATTGGGATAGGTTTATCATTGTAGGGCCATTCCATGCCAAATGACATGGTCATAACATCATCCCCTCAGAAGTGGATGGTTTTTGGCGCATGATTTTATACTTCTGAGGTAAGTGTGTGTGCCAATTTATGCTTTAAAATTCCAAGCCATTTTTCAGATACTGATACTTTGTCCCATACTCTTTTTGGCATTTTTTATCAGAGTGTGTATTGAGTAAGGCTGTAAGATTACTTTCCTAGCACAAATTTATGATTAATGTCTATGCTGTAGAGACCAAATTAGAATCTGAAAGGGTAGAGCATAGCTAAAAATGGACTGGAGAGCAAGTAAACCTGTTAATATTAATTGGTACCAGTGTCTACCTCAATATAGTTCTATTCAAAAAAATGAGGGAAATTGTGCCATTTTTTGGCTTTAATGTTTTCAATATCACATGATTTGTCAACAGTTATGGCACCAATGTCCTTGTCATAACTTTGCTAGTGGGCATGGCTTAATAATTTTTTCTTAGGGGGAGGGGTAGACCCAAATTCATTGACTAACTTTAACAAGCAATTTGACAGTGCTTATAGTAATGCTGTGCACCAGGAAATCCGTATCATTCTGAAGTGTATAGATAGTGTATATGGTTTCCCTATCTTATATTTGTTGCTTATATACAGGGACGCGTACACTGGGGGGGGCAAGAGGAGCAGCTGCTCCCTCTGCCCTCATCCATTGGGGGCAGGAGGAGCAGGGAGTTGTCCTTCATGCTGAACTCTTTTCATCTATCTGCTGAAAGAGCATATTCCTACATTGCAGACAGTTTGGTTCATACAAATTTTTCTTAGGGGTAAGCCCCAGACCCCCACATTAACATTGTACTGCTAGGAGAGCAACATACTAAGCACTGTTCTTCTGGAAAAAAGTTTGAGGACCAAAATCTACCCCTGTTGAGGAATAAACGTATACATAGATGTGCCCTCAGAGGAAGGCTTGCCCCCCAGCCCTAGGTGTGCACAGGTGTCCCTGCTTATATATACTTTGACGAACTGTCCTATCATATTGGCGTATAGCAATAAGTGTCCTGCTGACCGCAGTGATTGCATGGTTGTACTTATTCATGAGCTTTAACCTCTAGGGTGAGCTGGCCATATTACCGTATAATGTCACTGCGTTCTTAAAGTGCTTATGCATCGAAAATTTTGAATGTGCTTTTTCAGCTAAAATCGATACTTCGGTCTTTCCAATGCATGAAGGTCGTATTATTTTTGCTCTTTCTGGCGATAAAGGTGTAGAAATTAGCGCTTGTTTTGAGGCACTAGGTGCGAAGCTTGATAGCCATTGCATGACGTCATAACGAGGATCAAATCAATTGCAGTCTTTGGGGCCTATATCAGTTGACAAACGAAGCATCAGAAAGCTTCTCGTCTTGGCATGCTACGGCTCATTAAAATGGCAAACAGTGACAGTGAATCGTCATTTTATGATGAAGCTAGTGATTATCAATTAGAAGATGATGGCAATGATGACCGTGTGCTTGCACAGCCAGGCATAGTTGCATGCCACAGAGAGCCACCAGCTGACGATTCGGATGCCCAAGATAAGGAAACTTTGGAGGCAAATGACCCCGATGGACTGCTACCACAAGCGCTTGAAGCTAGATTTGAGAGGCAAATCCAAGTTCAGGAATAGTGAGTACCAGTATCTATTACGTATTGCAGCTCATAGCTTGTCAAATTTTGTAAACAGTCACCTAGGACCTAGGAGCAAAAGCTAGAGCTTTAATTTGTAGGGTAATGGCTTCTGCGCTAGATGAAGTAGTCTTCTAATTTACTCTTCGATCTTCTGAGCCAACTGATCTTTTTCTAATAGAATACGATTTTCTTTTTCAAAACGGGACATCTGGTACAAACAGTATTAGGGCTTGCCAACATTTCATCCTCCTCTATTGTGTCATCCATTTTTGAACACATATCACGGATAGTCTATGAAAGGAATTGAAAAACAATGTTGCGGCATTATAATTTTCCTTTACTAGTAGGCCATTTCCAATCAACCAACGCAATATACCTCCCTGTCCCGTTTTCCTTGACATTTTACTTGGCCAGGGTCTGAAAAACAAACACATAGATAAATCTCACCTGTCTTTTAGCTCTATCTATCAGTGACTGATAAATGGCATCTGCTGTGTCTGCCAACGATAAATCAGTGGTAGGAATAGCATCTGGCTTTAGGTTCCGTTTCCTTCGAAGTTTGGTGCGCAATTTCCTGATTCTTCGTAAAGCAGCTCTCATCGATATGGTAAGAGCAAAGAAAAGACGAGTTGGTGCTGCTCCACTTTGGCCTATGTCTTCGCACAAACCTGACCCAAGCTTGGTGTCTTCTTTTGTCTTTTTCCTTGAGGGTAACTTGTGAACGGATTTCCCCTCTGTATGCTGACCATTTGTGCAGCTTATTCCATTCGGTAGGCCAGCCACACAGTACCGTCCTCCACGACGTTTGCAGGACTTGCTAGTGGAATCCATGCTAACAAGGGTTCAAATTTTTTTGCGTACTCGTTATGGCCTCATGCGCAGTAGCTATGTGCTTGCATAAAAGCTATTCAAACATTCTTGAATATTTATTTCCTCCTTGATAGACTTTGTACTACTACAGAAAAATAGTTTTATTAGTTCAAATGGAAACCAATAAGATATTCTTTCTTTTATCAATTATTCTGAAAAAGCATTTTTGATTTGAAAACAAAAATCTTTTTAAATAAGTACATTCTGTTATTCTGTTTAGTAATAAAAACATTGTGGATGCAAAAGAAACTTCAATAAATGTGATTTATTATTATGGCAGGAAGAGTTTGGAATGCTAAGGGGCGAAAATCACTTTGAGTTATAGCAGGCTGAGATTTTTTGAAATGGAAGAAAGTTGTGTCACAATATTGCCATTTAATCAATTATTTGACCTTGAAAATGTCTAGTGTCGATTGGTTCGACTATGTCTTGCCTGTAGCACGACGTATAAATTGAATCGGTTCATGAAATTTTATTTGACTCGAGTCAAATACAAAGTTCGAGTGAGGTGGCCGTGCTACAAGGCCAAAGTAAGGCTTGGATTTATAGCCCCTTCACATGGGAAATTTCAAAGCGCTTTGTAACTCGCGGCGCCGTGAATTCAGTTCGGTGTGTGGTCAAACCCCTCGTAGTTTTCACATGGACTAGGGTGAACTGAGCCCAGTGTTGCCACTCGTAGGGTCTTCTACCTACAGTAGAGTCTTTGATCCTCTCATAGGGTGTAGGGAAGTACCTACGGGACTGTCAATATGTAGGTACAAATACGTCGTTTGTGGGTAGATTTAGGTTTCAAAGAATCTTCTGTGTTGTAAAAATTTTAATGTGCACAATAAACATTAAAACTAAAGAAATTCTTTCTCTCTGGCATGCAATTCCCATAACAGACTTCATCTGACCTTGATTTCTTTATCACTAGCCTACACTCCTCAGCTCAAAATGCTTATTCATGACACCATAGCATATCTAATTTTTAGAATTCTTTAGTTTTGTCTTCAAACCTTCAAATCAATACGGAATAGCTGAGAAGTAAAAAAGCTAATAGCTTTATCGTAGACGAAGTTACCGGAAGGGTGTAGAGCAGCAGCTTCAATACGAATTTTATAGCTATATTTCTTCATTTCTCCAGCTACATTTCAGCATCAAATGCAACTTTCTTTACAACTAATGAACTCCAGTGTACCGAGGTGCAATGTTCAATAAATTCACCAAGTAAAGTGTTTGTCGAAGGACAGGTCTTAATCCCGTAATTCATCTTGTATCTGACAAAATAGATATGGTGAACGTTCTTTCATATCAGTTTTCAGTTGCATAAAATAGGGAAATCTCAATAAATGCAAAAAACAAGTCTCTCCAGCTTCTGGAAAAAGAATCAATTTACAAGCATAAACCCCAAAACCTGGCAATGATGTTACTGATGAATATCAGTGGGGTACTTTGGCGATTATAAATTCAAAAAAGGATTCTGATGAAAGCTTGCATTCGTTCTCTGATTAGAGATCAATCATGAACACAAAGTTTTTCCTACTTGCCAAAAGGGCGTTGTCCCACATTCTAGAGGATATGAACTCAAAAACGTTTCGCTTGCTTTGTACCATTAGGGAAGCTTCAGAATGTCAACTACCTACACCTCCCCCCAAATCATCTCTTGAGTCAGTCTCTGAGCTTTATATGCACTTACACTTGCAATTTTCAGGGTACATGACTTTGCTTCAATACATGTGTTTTCAAATGTGTAGCAGTTTGAAAATATAAGAGAGTTCCAAAAAGACTTTCTCAGAGGAAAACGCTTAAGTCTCTCTAAAAATTTAGCGTAGAGATAGACAACTGATTGCTGATTTAGTGTTTAGTAGCAGCTTCAGTGTGGCTCAGAGAGCAACGAGGAAACCAAAACTAAAATTCAAAAATTGAACATTTTAATAGCAGAAATCTTGTTCTCAAATATCTATAATTAATCAAATCCTCAAGCTAACGGGCAAAATTTTTAAGAAAATCCTATTTGAGAGTGTTCCTTCAATACCAATGACCAAACTGTAAAACTTCTTAATGTAGAATCATCATGACGTTATCATTATTCATTCTTTTGTAGGTAATTGTAGGGAAAATCGATGTTTAGCTCTTCAAGTTGTAACGAAAATAAATGAAAATTTGTAGGGTGAATGTAGGTAGCAATCGCATGTGGCGTAGGTAGATTTCGCCTTCACAGCATGGCAATCCTGGTTTCCATATACGCTACCTAACCGGAAATCGCTTCTGATTGGTCACCTGCTCTGGCCCATAGCGACATGGTAGCAACCGATCAGAACTGATTGTTTACATACGACAGTTCACTGTAATCGAAGAAAGAAACACTTTTTAACCTGAAGATTCTCGCATTTAGCCGTAAATTTCCTTCATTTCTCGTACTAACTTTAATAATTTGTGTTTATCGCTTGGTTAATCGAAAGTTTTGGTAAGATTGTTCGTAAATTGGTTTGTTTCGAGAGGGGCCTATATCCCATTTCGAGTACACAGTTAAAGGAAAAGAATGGACACTGAAATCATTACGTTAGCTGGAATATTAGATTATTTTAAGGATGATATCAATGCCGTCAGAAAAGGAGAGTTAACATTTAAGTCGGATTTTGTTTTGGACTTACGAATTGACAACTTAGCAGTGAATGCAAAAGTAAGAGCTTCGATGAAGGACAAAAGTTACAGTGTGTCCATGACGATTGACGGATGTGGCGGGATCAAGCAAGCGACTTGTCAATGTTCCCGTGGTAAATGGATTTGTAGCCATATGGCAGTAGCATCTGTTTATGTAAATAAGAAGGGGTTTTCAAAAACAGACCTGCCAAATTCTTGGATCGCTCGTCCTAAAAAAGCAGCTAAACAGGAGGAGAAAACAATTTCTGACTTCTTTCCTCACCAAAGGCCGCACCTCAAAGGAATTTCTAGAAACGTGGAGGAGTCAGACAAAAAAATTCTATTTGAGAAGCTCAGTACATCAGCTGCCTGCCCTATGCAATGGTTTATTGGCCCAGAGCCTCCCAGTGAATTCCAAGGTGAAAGATTTTTGTATGAGCCAGTTNATCGAAGAAAGAAACACTTTTTAACCTGAAGATTCTCGCATTTAGCCGTAAATTTCCTTCATTTCTCGTACTAACTTTAATAATTTATGTTTATCGCTTGGTTAATCGAAAGTTTTGGTAAGATTGTTCGTAAATTGGTTTGTTTCGAGAGGGGCCTATATCCCATTTCGAGTACACAGTTAAAGGAAAAGAATGGACACTGAAATCATTACGTTAGCCGGAATATTATATTATTGTAAGGATGATATCAATGCCGTCAGAAAAGGAGAGTTAACATTTAAGTCGGATTTTGTTTTGGACTTACGAATTGACAACTTAGCAGTGAATGCAAAAGTAAGAGCTTTCGTTGAAGGACAAAAGTTACAGTGTGTCCATGACGATTGACGGATGTGGCGGGATCAAGCAAGCGACTTGTCAATGTTCCCGTGGTAAATGGATTTGTAGCCATATGGCAGTGGCATCTGTTTATGTAAATAAGAAGGGGTTTTCAAAAACAGACCTGCCAAATTCTTGGATCGCTCGTCCTAAAAAAGCAGCTAAACAGGAGGAGAAAACAATATCTGACTTCTTTCCTCACCAAAGGCCGCACCTCAAAGGAATTTCTAGAAACGTGGAGGAGTCAGACAAAAAAATTCTATTTGAGAAGCTCAGTGCATCAGCTGCCTGCCCTATGCAATGGTTTATTGGCCCAGAGCCTCCCAGTGAATTCCAAGGTGAAAGATTTTTGTATGAGCCAGTTNTCAAATTGATGAGCTACTTGAACTATTTAAGGAAAGTCAAGACAAGTTTTTTGAGAAATGTTCAGTTTCAAAAGATCAGATTGCTTGGCTGGCTGAAAACAGCAATGAACAGCGTAAATCAAATTTATGGGGAAAATACAGATATCTTCGTCTGACAGGAAGCAATTTTGGGCTGGTTCTTGCAGCATATGACCAACATGTTGCAAACAATAAGCCATATGCAGCAGCGATCGAGCAAGAACTGGAAAATGTGAAACACAAGGTATCCAGTATCCGTAACTGCTTATTTCTCATTCACGTTCGCATCATGGGACTTCATCAGTGAAGATTTCACGTTGGCGAAAACAATTTCTGGGATTAGCTGGCATAGACACTGCTAAATAAAATTCCGAGAGTCTTATAGTACACAACATGCACTGATTAGGGTACTAGAATTATGGAGACGATGCTTAGACTCATCAGGAATGGTTGGAACTATACTAATGGACCTATCAAAAGCCTATGACTGCCTGCCGCATGACCTCCTAATAGCGAAATTAGAGGCATATGGATTTAATAATGACAACCTTCAACTCATATTTAGTTTCTTGCAAAGCCGATACCAGAGGGTAAAAATAGGTTCAGATAAGAGTAGACGACAAAAAATAAAGATAGGTGTCCCCCAGGGCTCTGTCCTGGGTCCATTACTTTTTAACATCTTTATAAATGACTTATTCCTCATGAGCCTTAAATCCGAGATATGCAATTTTGCTGACGATAATACCATATTTGCATGTGGTAATACAATACAAGAAATTGTAATCAAATTGGAAAATGACCTAGGTCTTCTATCAGACTGGTTTGCAAAAAATGGAATGATAGCAAATCCTGAAAAATTCCAGATCCTGTTCCTTGGTCTAAGTGATCAAAGGTGCCTGCGCCTTAACATAGGAGGAAAAAAATTACCTGCTACACACACGGTCAAACTCCTAGGGATACAGATTGATAACAAGCTCAAGTTAAACAAACACATACACAAACTTTGTGTAAAAGTTAATCAGAAAGTCAGCGCCTTTGCTAGGTTGAATTCATATCTCTCCCCGGATCAAGCAAAAAAAATCTGTAACACCATAATCCTATCGAATTTTAACTATTGCCCTTTGGTGTGGCTTTTTTGTAGTGATGCTGCACACGTTAAAATAAACAGAACACATAAACGTTGTCTGCGGGTACTCTACCAGGACTATGATTCCTCTTTCCAACTATTATTAAGCAGAGACAACAGCCAAACTGTTCATGTAAAAAATCTCCAAAAACTAATGACTGAAATATACAAGTCAATGAAAAATTGAACCCGTCATATCTATGGGAATTCCACGAGAGGAAAGAAATAATGTACGACCTAAGAACCAAAGACCTCTGTAAACTCCCAAAGATCAATAAACGTTATGGCTCAGAGTCACTTTTATTTCAGGGGAAGTCTCCTCTGGAACACACTCAGTGATAAAAGCAAACAAATTCCAACCCTTGCAGCATTCAAAAATCAAATAAAATCGTGGACTGGTGATAAGTGCACCTGCAGACTATGCACATAATTATTTTCTATACATAAACTTAATAATATATATATTACTTTGTTAAATATCTTAGTTTTAGTTGGAATAAATTAGTACTTATTACTACGTAAATCCAACTGTAAATAATNTGTTTTATGAATGAATGAAAATATCAAGGACACAGTACTGGTGCGGCGTCTGCTTCACTCTTGGCGCAATCCAGCAGCATTAATTTGTCATAAATTTTTGAGGCTGCGGGATGGTCTAATGAACAAACTTTCCGCCGTTTTTATGACCTGCCGCAAGAGCAAACCTTCAATTTGGGATCAGCAATCATTGACATTGACACTTAATATTTTAGCAGTTGGCTTCCTGACTTATATTAATTGTTCATTTCGTGGTTATGTTGTCGCCAATGACAGCTCATTCAGATAGTTCTTGTATTCGGCTCTTATTTTTCCTATTATTGATGCATATGGTCTGAGCTCCTATGTAAACGTCTCAATGCCAGCTCTAAAATTTCCTACAGCTCCATAGGGAGCTAGGCCGATGACGTAATAGAATTGGAAATTTAAACGAACCTTCCTGTCGGTGAAGTTTGATTGAAATTCTGTAAGTCATTGGCCGAGACCGGAGGAGCTGTGCGCCCTCCCATCATAATTTCTTCCCCACCCTTTCTAATTAATTTGTCATTGATGCATTTACTTCTCTAAGGACTAGTTCACATACACTGCAACACACTATCTCGCACAGCTCCTCCGGTTAGTTAAGTTTAGAGCTTGTGGTAATGATTTGATTTTATCTGCAGTAATATGATTTTATTGCCCCCCCTTTGTTTGGTAATAAGTATCTAGTAGTAATGTTTGCGTTTCTCACAATTTTACATATGCTACGTTCCGTATCGCATGATACAACATTTTGTATTTCTGCAAATCTCTTTTAGACCAAAAATTAATTGGAAATCATTAAATGAAAATAGAGAAGCAAATGAAAAAGCCAGATGGGCAGGTAGTGTTTTTGGTATTTTTAATATCTTTTTTCCATTGCACTAATATGTTATGGGCAAGGTAACAAAGTGGTTATGCTTCCTGTGTGGAAGGTCTATGGTTCGAGTTCGAATCGAGGCATTCACTGAATGCTCGCTCGCTGTTCACCCAGCAGTGAGTAGGTACCTGGTGGCAATGCAGTGGAGATAAAGGCAGGGAAGAAGGGAACTAACCACCTTACCTCCCATGCCAATGGCTCAGAGTAAGTGTCCTCTCCAACCCTCTAACAGGCACTCCCCTACGTACGAAAGTACATGGGACCGCCTTTACCCTACTAGTAAGTTAGAGCTGTTTATGACACGTAGTAGCAGATGCTAACATCAGCAGGTCTGTTTAGAGATTTTAATGTCATTCAAGCATAAATATCAAACAAATTTAGAGTACGCTGCTCATTTATACCAAGGAATAGAGGAATACTTGATGCTGATTACTGTTGGCAGTAAGATTCTGGAGACCAAAATACTACATGAGTTGGCATTCACACGTAGCTGGCATTTTTGTTCAGCATAATCAAATCTTTTAGATATAGTCTGTTGGTACTACAGAACTTTACTACAGCAGGGAAAAGCGGCAACATTCTTTTGACATACTTAAAAGCTTTTGTCATCTGACATTCATCATAGCATGAAAACTTCGGATAGTGACCTAAAAGTTGACCGAAATATATATCTTGATGCGGTTAAATGTGATAGGATGCGTCTAATTGGCCCCAAGTGTTATAATTGCTAAATTTGTTATTGTTCAAATGTGTTGTTGCTGCTCAACTAATACTTGATGTATGCATTGTGGGAATTGAGTTGAGATCTAGCGAACTACAGATAGTGTGCTCTTTTGTCTTTCTCTACCCAAGAACTCTATTCTCCAGTATTAGCAATTGGTGACAGAGGTTAGAGATAGGCGATTTCACGTTTTCATTATGGTAACTTCTATTGCTGTTGTGTCTGAAAAGTTTGAGTGTGGAGACTTTCTTCAGCGGCTTCGAAACTTCGAATGCTGTGTAAGCGCAAATGGATGGGATGCTGAAAAGAAGTTGACAGTGCTGCCTGCCTTCCTTTGGGGACAAACTTCCTCATATTTTCATGCGTTGAACGATGGCGAAAAGGATACTTATGCTCACTTAACCTTAGCATTACGCAAATGCTTTAGCCTGAAGGAGGCCTGCGAACAGCATTATCATGAGTTTAAGCAACTTTTCCATAGGCCTAATGAGGATCCTTCTCTTTTTCTGTGGGACCTTCGTCAGTTGCTGTACAGAACCGACCCAGATTTAACTGAAGATGCCAAAACTGCCCTGCTTAGTCGGCAATTCATGAATGGGTTGCCAACCACCCTGTGTCTTCATTTACTGGAGAGTGATCCCACATCAACTTTTGCCAAGATGACAGAATTTTTTCATCATTTTCTCTCCACTCGCTGTCACGGGATGCATGATCTTACTGGAGTTTGCGCTTCTGGCGAAAACAGCGAGTCACCCCATGCATCTCTGCTGCACTCTGTCAATCAACTGACAGCCGCTGTTGCAGCCTTGACAATAAATCAAGATCAGCTGAGGGTATCTGTGGAGGAGCAAAACCAACAGCCACTCCATTCCATGCCCGCTCAAGCAAGATGGTGGAAACAAAAGCCTCCACTGGGCTGTTTGCAACAATAGCATTGCTTCAACTGCAATCATGTTGGGCATTTTGCTCGAGGCTACCCTTGGGAAGTTCATTGCTCAGTTTGCCATGGTTGGGGTCATGCTGCAGCTCAATGTGCCAACAACTTTCATTTTGGATTGAAGCCTCAAGAGACCAACCTTCCAATCAACTCAAGACGTCAAGAGAACTCTTTGACATTTTCTGTACCTAGCATGAGTAAGTATTTTCCTAATTCTTTAAGCTTCAAAGGGGTGCCTCAATGAAGGGCTGTGTTGAAGGTCACCCCTTATCTTTTCAGTTGGTCCACCCTTGAATTCCTCTGTTTTGCCTAATCAGCCTTTGTTTCTTGTAAACTGGGGGTTTGATGTTCATGCATTTTTAGATACAGGCTCCATGACATCTTTTGTAAGTCAAGAAATTTTTTCCCAACTTTGTCCCATGCCTATTTTAGCCAAGACTTCCCAAAATTGTAAGTATTACTAGTCAACCCATAGGTATTGCTGGAAGCACACAACTTGATTTGTCATTTCCCCACAGTGGGTCTGTTTCCTATGTTGGCCAATGTCTAGTCTCCTCTACCCTTTGCTCTCCTTTAGAGTGTGTCTTAAAGTGGGGCTTCTCAACCTCCAACAATCTGCATTTATCCTGTAATGAGGATGGTTCATATTATCTTGTAGGCTTGCATGGTTTCACTTCCCTCAGTCCCCATCATTCTCCTCCACTGCCTCCTATTCAACCTCCTCTTGCTTCTGCAGTTTCATCTTGTTTGCGTAGCCAGTCTGCCCATAGGGGACCTGTGCCCCGCTCTTTACAGTCTAGTTGTTGTTTCCCTGGCAGAACAGGACAAGTTATTAGTTGTAGTATTCCAAAAAGTCATCGTGAATGGTTTGGTATGGTAGTGCCCCTTCCAGATGCTGCTGGTATTCCTTCCCATATTCTCCTAGCATATATAGTTTCATGTGCCAGTGATAGATCTGTCGATGTCCGTTTAATGAATACATCCAACATTGATGTTGAATTGCAAACTGGTCAAAAGATTGGTGAGTTTTGCCCTTTAGTTGAAACATTTGACCATTCTTCCTCTCATTGCTACCCTGTAGAAAGTAGCTTTGGTGTCCAGGATACTGCCTCTATAGCTACGCAACTTGAAGCAAATATTAATTCAGATCTAAATGCTGAAGATAAGAATGCCCTCTTACAAACTCTATTGAAATTTTCTGATGTCTTTGATGAGAGTTTGGGCCAAACTGATGTGATTCAACATCACATTGGCACTGGTTCTGCACCTCCTATTCGTCAGTATCCGAGGCGGCTTCCTCATGCTTACCATGAGGCTAAGCAGCAGATCACTGATATATTTCAATAAGGGGTTCAACAATAGGTGAAACCAAGGGGCTTCACCTATTGTACTGGTCAAAAGGACAAATGGTGAATACCGGTTTTCTATTGATTATAAGAAGTTGAATGAAGTTACAAAAAAAGATGCCCACTCTCTTCCTAGGATGGATAATCAATTGGATGCACTTTATGGTTCACACTATTTTAGTACCATTGATTTACGTTCAGGGTATTGGCAAGTTGGTGTAGCTTATAAAGACAGGGAGAAAACAGCTTTTATAACCCCAGATGGGTTATGGGAATTTATTCGACTTCCCTTTGGGGTATATGGGGGCCCAGCCACATGTCAGAGAGCAATTGAAATCATCTTATCAGGTCTCACATATGACACTTGCTTGTGTTGCTCAAAAGCCACCTATGCTCTGCTCCTATTTTAGCATACCCTCAGTTTGATAGGCCATTCACCTTACAAACTGATGCTTCCAATGTAGGCTTGGGTGCTGTTTTAACTCAGTTTGACTTATCTGGACGTGAACATGTTATTTCACATGCTAGCCGCCCCCTTTCTGACCGAGAAAAAAGTACTCTGCTACTGAAAAAGAAGCATTGACATTTGTGTTTGCTACTGATCATTTTCGTGCATATCTTCTTGGAAAGAAATTTATTGTTGTTACGGATCACCATGCTCTTCAATGGTTGCACTCTGTCAATCCTAAAGGTAGGCTAGGAAAGTGGGTCATGGATTTACAAGAGTATTCTTTTGATGTACGACACAGGCCAGGGAAGGACAATGGTAATGCTGATAATCTATCTCGTCCACCTTCTGTCTCTAGCTGTGCAATTACTGTCCATCCTGGGTACAACCTTCTACAAGCTCAGCAGGATGATTTAGATATACAGACAGTGCTTCAATCGAAATCTAATGATCAACCTAGGCCACCATACTTTGTTTGTGCTAAGAACCCCACCCTCCATGTCGTTTGGCATTGTTGGGATAAACTGCATTTAGTTAATGGGCTCTTAGTGAAGGATGTTGAGGGTTTCAATGGTTCAATCCCAGAATATGCCTTTCTTTTCCCTACCAAATTAATTGTGCCTGTTTTGAATGGTATCCATGGCTTCCCCTTCTCGGGCCATATGGGAGTTAAACGAGCATTGCTTCGTACTCGCAATCGTTTCTTTTGGCTTCGTGAACTGTGCTGAACTCAAACTTGGTCCTCATCACAACAAGGCTCCCCCCCCTAAATTATTGAAGTCAATGAGCCATTTGTTTTCTGGGCAATGGATTTCATGGGCCCCCTGCCAGAAACAGCCCGGGGGAACAAGCACATACTAGTCATTATGGACCACTTTACTAAGTGGAGTGCAGCTTTTCCCACTCAGGATCAACGTGCATCCACAGTTGCTGAGCTATTAGTATCCCGTGTTGTTAGTTGGTTTGAACCCCCCAACCATTGTTCATTCAGATTAAGGGCGAAACTTTAACAGTAGCCTTATGCGTGAAATTTGTCTGCTCATGGGGATACATAAGTCTCACATGACTGCATACCACCCTCAATGTGATGGCCAAGTAGAACGCCAGATTCAAACGCTGCAGAACATTTTGTCTTCTTTTGTCTCACAACATAGAGATGCGTGGAACAACTGGGTTGCTTTGGCAGTGTAGGCCTATAATACCAGTTGCCATGCATCTACAGGGCTGAGCCCCTATGAAATGGTATTTGGAAGGGATGCACGTACACCTATAGAGCTCGATCTCGGTCTACCCTTGAAAAACCCTTGCAGTGAATCAGAATACACGCAGTCACTTAGACATGCTTTGTCGTCAATTAGAAAGGCAGCTCAAGCGCAGTTAGATCACAGTAGATCTAGCCAAATAGCATCTCATTCTTACTCTTTTCGAAAGTCCTGGTCTCCTTATATTCCAGGTACATATGTCTGGCTATGTCGCCCCAAATCATGGAAGTTTGGGTCCCGATGGGTAGGGCCTTATGAGGTTATTTCCCAAAGGTGCGTCACTTACAGGATTTGTTAAAAGGAGGAAAAGGAAACGATAGCTCATCATGACAACATCAAGCCATGTGTACTTCCAGCAAGGGAAGGTATTCTCCACTGCCCTGCCCCTGACGATACAGCTATTCGCCTTCTTACGAGAGAGCCTACCCCCTGGGGAGGTATAAATGGCCAAAATCAAAATCTCACATCTCTCCCAGCTCACTTGAGGCAAAACATCCAACCTCCTTTACGGTATGGAGAGTTTATAGTCCATTAAATCATAGGAGGGGGGAAGGTGTTATAATTATTGAAAGTGTTATTTTTCAAATGTGTTGTTGCTGCTCAATGAATACTTGATATATGCATTGTGGGAATTCAGTTGAGATCTAGCGAACTACAGATAGTATGGTCTTCTCTCTCTGCCTAAGACCTCTAGGCCCCGGTATTAACACAAGAGTGGCCAATTAGGACCTATTAACCATTGTTTACTTGAAGAGTTCCAGTGAGAAAATGAACTCTTTGATCTACACAAGACTGGGTTTGAGTCTTGATGTAGACAGATTCGAAAACACTTAAATAAAAAGACGATCTTGCTTGCCCAATGATCCGAAAATTGTCGTCTGAATATGTTTTGCCGCATTCTGGATTTGCAATTAGGTGTTGTCCTATGGCCTGCTCACAATTCATTTTAGATTTGTTGTTTTTACATATACGAGGTGGCTGTTCTCTTGCAGTATTGCCTTTCTTTTTGATGTTCGTTGGGACATGTTGTTTTATTCTGTCTGCTGGTTTCTGCGTAGTGCGTCCTACGTACCAAGCTTTACATCGGCACGAAAATTCATAAACTACACAACTTTTTTGAGTGGTAGGAACACAATTCTTTTTAGCAGATGGTAGTATAACTCTAGTGTTGTAAACCACACGGGGCTTCACAGCATAGACACAAGATGTATTGGCTTTACTTATTTGATTTGAAAACTTTGATGAAACACATTACCAATCCAGGACAATTTAGATATACCGGGCACTTCTCTGGACCAAATGTTTTTTCTGCTACAAAGTTGGCTAATTTTGGTTGATGCAAGAAAGTAGAACATCTGCTGGATATCCGTTTTCGATAAGCAGTTGTTTGATTTTGTCGAGCTCTGAGCCTAGTTTGGTTTGCCCTGTGAACTAAAGTTTTAATAAAGCTAATCTTTCTTGTCTTTGAGCTAAAGGAATTCCAACGGATGTATTGCCCAGTAAACGTTGGTTTCCTGTAAATGCTGGTAAAAAATCCAGTGCCCTCTTTCTCTACCAAAACATCTAGAAAATGTAAGGAGTTGTTTTGCTCCTTCCCTACTTTGAATTTTAGAGCTGGATGTAGCAAGTTCAGTTTTTCTTGAAGGTGGTCACAATCCAGCTCGGACTCAGAGATGACAAAACTATCATCCACGTATTGAAAGTAGACACCTGGTTTTGCGGCGTTGTCAAAAAGTCTACTTTCATGAACGCTAAAAACGATGTTTGCTAATGCCGGACCCAAGGGGCTACCCATTGCCACACCGTCTAACTGTTTATACATCTGGTTGTTGAAACTAAATTCAACTCCTCGTGTAGCAATTAGCATCAACTCCCTGAATGTGTCCTCAGGGAATGGCGGGCAATCAAGGTGATTTGTGCTGATGCTTTGTATCGAGATCTTGGGCCAAGTAGACGCATCCTAGCACATGTAACCGAACCTGGATATATATTTCGGTCAACCTTTAAGTCACTATCCGACGTTTTCATACTCTGATGAAAAAGCTTTTAAGCATGTCAAAAGAATGTTTCCGCTTTTTCGTGCTGTAGTAAAGATCTTTTAGAAAATGCTCTCCAAAGTGGATTTTTTGAAAATTAGCACTTTGAAAGCAATGGTTGTTATCTCTTTCAATGAATTTCAGTTCCGCTGGATGTTTATGCCATGGAGTTAATTTGAATTCATAATGGAGAGAGAGGGCACGTTTTTTGCTTGACTTTTTTGTATTTCTTGCTCATTTGGATCTGTTGCTAATATCGGATCTGTTGCTAATATCGGATCTGTTGCTAATATCGGATCTGTTGCTAATATCGGATCTGTTGCTAATATCGATAGGACTATAAGTGTGAACGTTAAAGATCTCAAGATCTGGCTGGAAGGCAACAATGATGTATAAATGACATGATATGTTATGGTATGATAGGATATGATATGTTATGATATAATATGATAATATATTGTTTATACACGATTCCACCCTTCAGCTTCTTTATTTTAACATCAATAATACACAAAATTCTAAGTAGATAATATTTACAATAGTCTAAATAAATGTCATTATATGTACTAAAACCACAGGGAATGGTTATAGGTACAAACAAACGGCTCCAAAGGCTGCGACAGGAAACTTCCACTAAACTCAGTTTTGAGTCTCAGATAATGAGATGAAATTAGTTGATGAAGCTAATACTGCAGTGTTTAATTCAACCAAAATGTCAGTTAGAACCAATTTGTCATTACCTGCAAAATTGTATCGAAAGGAATAGGGATGCTTTGTTGTACAAAATGTTTCACCCTTGACCCCTATTTTAATTTCGTATTACAGTATGAGGATACTGTGGCAATTAGGTACAATTTATTTGATTACAAAAAAGAGCCGCTAGGATTGTGAAAATTATTCACAATTGTGACCGACAATTATTCGGTAGGATACGCCTTCGCTGCCATTTATCGCTTTAAATGCCATTTAAAGCACTTCGTTAGTCTGCCATTAATGAGCTAATTGAATTTGAACCAGCCATGGTGGGTGTCAAGTCCTTAAATGATTCAGCACTGGTACACATGACGCAAAGATTACAATGCCCCAAAATTTGTTGCAAATACACAGCAGGACTCTGCATGGACGCAAGTGGAGAACAAGCAACATATAGTTAGACCGGCATGCAACGTAGAATGAAATAAACAGTAAAAATTACCGAGTTCTAGACATTTTTAGACGATGCAGAGGGGAAGGGGGAGGGGGTATTTTAGAATTTAGACGCCCTTTTTCTACTTTCTACTACGTTTTCATGCAAATCATTAGAATCGATAGCAAGTGAAAGCGTAGCCTTTCAGAGGCCCATCCATCATTTTGTTATCATTTCTAAATGTTTCAAATGTTACAAAGAATGTATTACAAGAGGGTTGAGGACAAGTGACATTTACACTACATTTCCCGGGGAGTTTAAGGGGTGCGATGCGCCTCAATATATTCGTATCGTTCGGTAAATTCTGCAAAGCTCAAGCTTCGCCAAGACTTTTTTGAGTATTCGAACTACAATAGCTTAACGTTTGGAGAGTCGATACCATGTTTATTATTTCTGGTCCTCTTTTAATTTGCTTTATGCTTAACCGTGACATCGACAAAGATTTTCATATTTCCAGACCAAGCTACACCTTGGAAACTTCAGAATAATATAAGAATAATTTTAGGCTCAAAACCAGAAAACTTTAAGAATATTTAGGCTCAGAAAAAGTGTGTAATAGGATTGCTTTTACGTTTAGTCAAAGCTTGAGGTATCTATAGCAAAAAAGCAAATTTCTAATAAGGGACAACAAAGAAGTTGAAAAATGGAGTGACTTCATTAGCGAGGGGCGTGGTCACCTACACCTTTCATTGTCCTACACTCCTTCTCAAACACCATCTCCTAAATCCGTCCGTGATGAAGACATACCCTGCACTTGTTACTTATGCTACACGTTTTTTATAAGAAAAAGTTTGTAAGAAAATGAGGCTCAAATGGCCAAAATCTTAAGAAAGTCACAAGGCTTAGTTTCCAAAATTTAGTGCTTATGTTAGCCGAAAACTATTACGCTATTATTACAGTCAAAATGCTAAAGATAAAAGTCAAATTCGAGCAGGGTACAAGATTAACAAAGAAAGTGTTATACATTTTAGCCAGTTTATATCTGTAAAAGTTAGGAAAATTTAAGAAAATCTCTGGCTCAATTTCGGGAAAAGTTAAGAAAATCAAGATTCAGTCAAAATGATGGTTTCCTTATAAAATGCGTGTATGCTACTACTGAATTACATTCTTTCTGACATATCAAAGGTCTCAGTTGGTCGCTTTCATTATGTGTGTTGGGGGGCGGGGTGGGGGTAACACAATTTAAATGTCGTAGGAGAGCGGGTCTACAGATTTCAGACTATGTCCGTCAAGGGAGTTGAGGGTCCAAAATGACGAATATTTTTAGACGTCATACATGTATGACGAATATTTTTAGACGTCATACATGTCACATACTATGTCTATAGTATGTGACATGTGTGCTGATTATGAAGTAGACATATACTACTGCCTAATGTTGTCCGGATGATTTAGCTTGTTATTCCTAAGCTTCTTGTACGTGAAGACAGGTGAACACTATTAGTGAATGACACAGTATGGGGTCAGATGTTTCAGGCTATTTTTGAAGTATCTTATAACTACACCATAGCTGAAAGTACATAATCTAGTTCGGACAGCAGAATTTGAAAATTGTGTTGATGCTTTTCATTGTTATCAGGCATGTTTGTTGTGGCAGCTGTTCTTTTCATCAAGAATTTAATTATGTTTGTTTTGGGGGCATTATTCCAGATTTTGCTATCTGTTGACGGTTACAGTTTTCAAATACAACCTGAAAGTGGATGGCATTGCAGTGCATAGCAACGTCTGCTCCAAATATTTATTGGCTTTTTTGGTTGGAGATGTATTGGATTTCCCTAAATACAAGCTTTCAAATATTTGTTACACTTTTCTTTTCTAATGATATCTATAGTTTAAAGATCATGCTTTTGATCGCTAAACTTGTTATCAATACTGTAATGTTTCTTTTCCTTTCTAGGCCTCCAAAGAATTTTAAAAGATTTTTACGTTGAATCGCCTGAAGTGAGTGATTTCAGTCCATTGGAAGTTGAAGAAATCAGGTATATTTAGAATCTCTTCTTACCGGAGTGATGGCCCAGTGGTAGAGCGTCTGCCTCACAACCGGTAGGTCGTGGGTTCGAGCCCCGGCCGAGTCATACCAAAGACTTTAAAAGTGGTACTCACTGCCTTCTCGTCTGGCGCTCGACATATGAGAACGGAGTGGGAAAATTAAACCCTCGAAGGAACCAGTGGACCAGCCCCCCGCTGTAGCCTTCACTGCAATCGCAGACGCGTGGCCTAGGGCTATAAAAACGGAGATAGGTTCCGCCCTATACGCCATGTGGCACGAGAAAGGACTTTGACTTTTTTGACTTCTTACATAGTTTATATACAATCTAGATTTCCATATACTAATTCTCTACATAAAATTTTATCTGTATTCAATAGTTTTCATTTGCTAGTTTCAATGAAGTCAAAGACAATACTATGGTACTTCCTTTGTTATATTTATCATTGTACTTATTCAGTGATTTTCTTGCACTCTGTCGTAAGGTACCGTCTAATAAACGCATTAATACATTTTGTAGAAAAGACAAAAATTGCATCACAGTAGAGCAGTTGTCAGATGATAAGGAAATGCTTAGAAAGTTCATTCCCAACCCAGTTCTTACATTTGAGCATGCTTTTCATAATTACCGTAAGTTTTATATTTTGTTAAAGGTTATCGTCATTATTTTTAGTCCATAATCACGTAATTCCCAAGAGGCGTTTATTGTGATCAAAAAGCAGTCACTCTGTGATAAATATGTTTTGCGCAAGTACTGGGGATCTAGGTGTTTTTAACATCAGCTCTTAGTATTTTTCATTGGGTTTTTTGGGATTCTGCACATGAATGAGACATTAGTTTGTTTTGTTTAAACATTGACATGATGCTTGCCATTCATGTGCTATATAAAGCTTTGCCTATTTAACTTAAGTGGTATTTCAAAATTCGTTTTTAATCTTGCATCCATTGTGTTCTGAAATAAGTTTCGAAGTTTGCGACATTCTAGGCATGCTTTGTTACATGCCCTTGTCATACTTTTCCTGTCATATATATATATATATATATATAT
>OLMO02000252.1:7894188-7905027 GCA_900291935.2 Cassiopea xamachana
TTCAATGATTCTTGCTTTTTTCTTTCTCAATTTCCGGACATTTAATTTCCTTATGCCGAAGATCATGTAATGATCAACCATCCCTATCCTCAAGATATCTGCAGTAAGGATATTCCCAGATTTTGTTGTGGAAAAATGGTCTATTAATGATTTTGTAGTTTTTTGCTCATTTCGTTCATTTGTCATAACAGCAACCCTAGTGTACTTATTTATTAGCTGCTGTAATTGATACTCAGAATAAATCATTTTGAGCTTCATGGTATTTGAGTTTTGAGGTTTTTTTAAATCACAGTTAGTGTCACCAATCAGAATTATTTCTTTTTCCTCTTGATCTGCTTCCTTCAATAAATCTCTTAGGTATTCGAAGGAGACGTCATCAGCTCCTGAGGTTGGAGGGCGATACCAACTAATAACTAGAAAGGGTTTGGTATGAATTGGATTGAATTCAAGTCCAATGAGTTCTAACTTATTACTTATAATCTTCACCGTCGGTTCAGGCAAACTTTCCTTAACGTAAATTGCCACTCCCCCGCCGTTACTGTCACGGTCATTCCTGTAAATGCTATAGCCATGAATGTTCATGTCAGATTCTCTAACTGTTTCGTCTAATCTGGTTTCGCAGAGACCAATAATATCAATCTCATTGTCTTTGAGGAAAATTTCAAGCTCATTTTTATATTTTCTGAGAGATACTATGTTTAAGAATGCTATTTTTAGACCATTTCCCTTACGAATGCGTACATTGCTACTTGCTACTTCATTTTTTGTGAGCTGAGCACCCCCTAGCAATACTTAATTTATTTACTCAAGTTACCTGAAAGCTTTCTGACCCCCCCTTCATTTACATGTAGGCCGTCTGTCCAAAGGTTACTGTATTGCATATTGTTGTTGTCTATGATATCAAATCCATTCAAAGCTAGTTCTTCTTCAAGTAGTCCATTTAGCTTTCTCACCTTCATATTAATCACTTGATCATCCTTTCTTCTTATCACTGAAGAGAATGCTATGTGAGAGTTCGGATTGTTCTTTTGAATTTGCTGTAATGTATCAATTACGTCCTTACATAGCCGTTCAGGTGTGCCGGATTTGCATCATTGGTTGCTGCATGGACCATAATAATTCCCTTGTTGTTTTTCCCAGCCTCGCTTATGGCCTGCTTGATTTTCATTCCAGGTTTGCAATTAATTTTGACATTACAGCAGTCATTGGAAAGTTTTTTTTCATCTACACGCCGTAGCTGGGAATCTCCTACAATTAGCACTCGAATCTTCTTTCCATCGGGATTGGGTATTCCCTCTTCTAGCTTTTCTGTATGTCTATTGTGAGATTCTCGCTTTTTTGTTGAATTAGCGTTCTTTTGCTTCCGTTTTTTGTTGTGCTGTTGTGTTGCCTCCTTTGCTTCAGTGATCAATTCTGTTCGGAGTTCGATTATTGATTTGTTTTCAGCTGTTTCTTGTGTGTTGTTATCTTCTGTTTTATTTTCGCTAAGTATGTATGTTTTCAATTCGTTTTCATTAGCTAGAATGCGTTCTATGGTAATTTCCAGTTCTCTGTTTTGTAATTTAAGTGCGAAAGTTTCGTCTGCCAAAGCGCCTGATTTTGATCGTTCTTCTTGTAAGAGCTGGTTTAGATGATTGATGCTGTCTACCATTTTCATAACAGAGTTGACTAGGCAAATTGAATATAGGTAACTTCCAAAAGGATGTAGCTTCTCACTATCAAACTGGGCTGTACTACTATGAGGCATGCCTTTAGTCATTACTGAATGGATCCAATTGCCTTATATGGTCATTTATGCAGTCGGCTACAGTGCACTGGGATATAGCACACTCAACAAATTTCTACTTGGAGTGTGTTTGAAAGCAATTATCAAAAATTTATTTTTTTGAACTTTTCATACCACATCTGTCATTTCCCTATACATTTACGAAAGATCCATTGAATAGAATGGAGTATGGTCAAACTTCAGATTACAGTAAATAAATGAAAAGTGCTAATACGGCACATATAAGCAATAGTGTTCTATATTTTACTTGAGTGTAGCTTTCTCAAACATAAATTTGGTAGTGCTGGAGGAGCACGTTTTCTGCAATTTTCAGGTTTGCTTAGATTTTAAGGTGGAAATTGAATACAATGTGGAGATTTTGCTAGAAAAGGTTATAAGAAAAATGGACAAAACGTATCTAATATCATTCAAATTCGGCGGAAAATCTTTGCATGTTAATGCACTGCCATAAAACCTACTATTTTGCAAGTTTGAATAGCCAAAAAGCCATTTTAAAATGTTTTCTTTTTGTTTTTCGATATCTTGCTAGAATTGAGTCTTTCTTATTTTCAAGTTTTAGATTTTGCCATGAACGCCAGCTTCAAACAGTCGCAACTTCTTTTTGAATACAGCTTTTGGCCTCATTTTCTGCACGGATTCATACCATTATTCTAGTTTTATAGCAGCTTGGCTTCATGGAGTTTGATGGAGGTCGATTTTTTTTTGCCAATGTCCACCCCTCGGCCCACTGTGTGTTGTAACATTTGATCATACCATAGTTTATCAGCAGTTATAAAGTTGATAAAATTTATTGTAAATAAAGAGTGTTTTGAGTTTGCAGACATTTGGTATAAAAATCATTCTTCAGTACATGACAATAGCTCTAGAATTTTCTATTCATTAAAAAATATAATGAAATATTAATGGGAATTATAAGTAGAATTGTGTTACTGGAATATTTTCTACTGTAAGACCCTAGGGATTTGGTCTATATAATCTAGCGATGATGTGATGTGATTAGTTTTTATCTAAGAATGATGGTTGAATCATTCGAAGTGTTTGCAAACTCAAAGCAGCCATCATTTAAATATCAGAATCTTGTCACATATTTTATTTGTAATGTTAACGCAGCGGCAACAGAAGGAATTCGTACATTTATTGCTACCACAGAAGTACAACAAAGCCTGTGGGAGTGCCTTTTTTTGAATGGCTACAAATTGTTTGTCAATTATACAGCCTGGATTGGATTGCGTTTCTATTTAGTGAAAGGCCTTCAGTCACAGAAAGGATAGAAAGACTTCCTTGGAGTGAAAGAGGAGAATTAATTTTGGCATCATTTGGCAGACGTGTATTTAATCTCTTAGAACAGTGCTTCTCAACCGGGGTGCACATGCACCCCTTGGGGTGAGTTCGAGATACTAAGGGATGAACTTTTGAAAAGGGGGAATTGGGGGTGAATTATACACAAATGGGTGAAGTTGTAATTGGGCAGATAGTTTGGTGTCAGCTGTATAATACGGGTTTCCTGTCATTTCAGATCGTTATAAATCTCTCAATTGAGAACTGCATGTAAATCGGCAAGGTACAAATAAGACCCTTCTGGATTCAAAAACTAAAATATTCGGTTTTGTTACTAGAGTCGTCAATACAGAGTGGAATTATATCGGCGCGAGTTTGTGAACTTCGTTCGTTTGAGTTCATGGGATGATGTTTCAAATAGGGTCTTGAATGTGATCACGAGTCATTTACAAAGTATGGTGACAGACTTTATGCAGAGATTCGAAGACCTGAGTAAGATGGGCTTTCCTGGATGGCTCACTCAATATAAGCTGGTTGATCTTGGTGATGTTGAGCAGCAGTTCCAAAATGAGCTTGCTGATCTTCAAAATGATTCATCAGCCGAAGTTGTCCACAAAGCAAAGCGTCAATTCATGTGGCTGGATGAAGAGATTGTCGAGAATTATCCTAATTTGAGCAAACATGCACAAAACTTGCTATTACCATTCCCCACTTCATATCTTGTAGAATGCGCATTTAGTGCAGTAGCAGGTATTTTGACAAAAAAGCGTGGCTCTCTCAATGTTATTGATTGCGGCGACCTATGGCTAAAATTAACAAAGCTGGTACCAAGTATAAAAACTCTTGTTGATCGACATCAAGCCCAAGGCTCGCATTGATAATTATGTTATTTGCTTTTAGTAATAACTTATTACGGACAAAAATAACACCCATTTATGCTATGAAACAGAACTTTTGTAGTTAAAATACAGTATTTTTGCTTTGTTATAGTATACACCCTATGTCATTATCTCCTAGTTTTAATTTTTTATAATATGACGATTTGTCGTGGTGGGGGTGAATAGCTGAGAATTATTTCTTAAAGGGGTGAAGTGGATCAAAAAGGTTGAGAAGCACTGTCTTAGAAAGTAGCATTTTACTCTATATGTTAATAAGAAACCTATTAGCGAAATGAAGACAGTTGTGTCTTGTGAGTGTTTGTGTTGTGGTTGCTTGTGTTGCGTGTCATTTTCATTTCATTTCATTTCTCATATTTAAGGAGGGTGGCCCTTCAATAGTAACTGATTTTCAAGGGGCCCTCCATCTACACTTTACTTACATATTTACCACAAAAAAAGTAATAATTACAACATTTAAATCCTAATTACAATGATTAAAAAGTCTAATTACAAAACTTAAAATATCAAAATATACTAATATATAGATAATTTGTGAATACACCGACGCAGGCTAAATTAGGCACTTAAAGGCTTTAATTGAAGTAGTGTGTTTGGCCTCGTTTGATAGGCCATTCCAACATTTAGCACCTCTGAATGAAAAACTTTTTTGTCCGTTAGCAGAGCTTTTTAAAGGTAGTCTTAAATCAGTATTTGTATTTCGAAGACTGCGTGTGACATTAACGGTATTTTTAGTAAAAATATCACAAAGGTATGTGGGAGCAATGCTGTTTAAGCATTTACAGACTGTTAGATTTACTTGTCTATTTATTAGCTCTTCAATTGTTTTCCAACCTAAACTTTGGATCAGAGGTTTGCTTGGAGCATCAAAATGACTGTTGGTCACGATGCGTGCTGCTCTGTTCTGGAGCCTCTGCAATTGTAAGATGTCAGTTGAATTGCAACAGCCCCAAACAGAGCAGCAGTATTGGAAATGAGGCTCAACAATACTAGTGTAAAGAGTTTTTACAATTGCTTCAGGGAGAAAATGTTTGGCATACTTTAGAAAGCCAACTGCACGAGAAACTTTCTCAGTGACTGACTTTATCTGATTCTTCCATGTCAGATTTTCGTCTATTTGCACACCTAGATATTTAGAATGGCAAATATTGTGTGCGAGTATTGTATGTAGTTATGTTGCTGTATTTCTTCGTATTGTGTGTGTGTTTTATATTTGAGTTGTATATTTATATTGTGTTGTAAGGTTGTGTTATATTTCGTTGCGTTGTGTTGTTTTATGCTGTATTGTATTATGTGTGTGCGTGTGTTATCTTTGTGTTTAACCACACATACATGGAATGAACTGTATGGAGATCCAGATTTGCCGGAGCAACAGTAAGGCAAGCGGGGCTGAACTTTGGAGAAGGGCACTTGCACTGACTACGACATCAGCATTTTAACTTACGGCCAGCTTTTTGCAAGCATATGCTTCTAAGGGCCTGTTCACATGGAGAAAGTTTCCCCGGCATTTTCCCGGTGAAGCGGACATCTCGTTCAGCTGAGATCTCGCTTCATATATCTAGACCATATGATATTACAAAAGCTCTCATGAGAAAATGTTTCCCGGCTAGCCGAGATATCGGCTGAATGCTACCGGAATCTCTCCTAGCCGAGGAAACATTTTCCCATATGAGCACATTTCCACAACAAAACGGGAAAATATATCTTTATTCGCACATGCGCAGTTTATATTTCAAAATGGCTGAAAATTCAGATTTAGCAAGGCTCTCTGAAAGTTCATCAAAACGAAAACATTTTAGATAGGAAGACACCCATATCAGGCAACTTATGGATGCCATGTTAGAAAACAGAGCCGAGATGAGCTATAAATGTCTTGACTTTGATTCTGATAAGCCTGCGCTGTATAATGCATTACAATTTCGTATGGCAGACGAAGTAGTTCACGTATTGGAGCCTATATCAATAACACCGTTGCCCTCAGGAGACATGTCTCCTGAAGAATTGAAAGATTTAAAAGCGATATGGAAAAGAGAAGATGGTCTTATTTTGAAGGGAAAGCATCGTATTATGGAAAATTTAACGATATACGTCAGAGCTTGTCCAAAGCCGTAACGAATTGGACACGTTCAGGAGGCGGAAAGATTGTATTTGAGCACTACGACAAGCTCATTGAGCTATGGGGAGGCTCTGCAAATACTACGTTTCTTTCTTTTGGTGTAATAAGTGCTGATTTTCTTCAAGAGGAGCAGGAAGAGGAAGAAGTCTCTGGAGATTTTTATTTGATGAAGTATCTAATGGATTTGCGTCAGAAAATGTTGATGCTGCTGTCTCCTGTTCCTCACAAGTGCAAGACAATATGAATAACATGTTGTCTCCCAAGATACCTATGCCTGGTTCAAAGAGTAAAGCAAGCACTGTTGTCAACTTTTGGCCATTTGTATCGGCCCTTTTGGGTTGTAAAATGTATTTCTGATGATGATGATGATGATGATGAACTCTGCGGTTCCAGAATTAATTGATAATAAACGGAAGCACTTGCAAAGGTGATGCCAGCTTTAGGAAAGAGGTGATAGCAGTAATGAAAGATGAACTTGCAGATGTTGAGAAAACATAAAACTTTAAGTAAAGTTTTCAATATCTTAGCCACCCTCCTGAGCCTCCCAAGGAATACATCCCTGTTGATGAAGTTATGGTCAGGGACAAAGAACTATAGATACATGACTACAAGCAGTACTCTTCTTACAAGAAAAATATTTTATGAGAACATGAGCCTGAAATTGGGTGGAAAATTAAGAACAAATCTGAGACTGAAGCACTATTGTATACTGTATTTTTGGACAAGATGCATAAACTTTCCACCAACATATGGATTTGAAATGTCGTCTCCTTGTCAGCCTGAGGAGAATTGGCAGCCTTGCTACTTCTCCTCTTTGATTTTCATGAATCAGTTCTCCCTTGCAAAACTAGATACTGCGCTAACATTGTCTATTTATAATTGTTTATAAACTTTTTCTATAAAATGCATTGATATGCAAGAGATACCTTCTTGGATGTAGCATTTGGCTAATTTGCTCTCAATCAATTCAACAGGACAATGTTGTCTTGTATATTATCTAATTTCTAGACTACCTGTGCCCTACTAATTTAAGAATAAATTAAGAACCATTCAGCCTTGAAGTTTCAGAAAAATTAAGAGCAGCCAGTCAGAACCTCAATTTGCAGGTTCTTATCAAAACATAGTATATAATAACCCATGCACTGTTTTTATAAGAAAGTTTTTTCAGCCTAGTTCAGAAACGTTCGTAACATTACAGACCTTCTTAGCAAAAATTTATGGGTTGCAATGTTTATGCATACACACTAGTGGAAAATGGAACAACACCATGTACACTTTAAATGATGATAATTGTTAGTAAATAACAACGTTAAACTATTAAATGGCAGCCACCATAAGATATAAAGCATTTTATGTACAGGCAAGTAAAATTTTCAATACTTTAAGAATGATAACATCGACGAGGAATATTATGACGTTGGTTCGAGGACAAACAGACTCAGCATTTTCGTTTGATTTCCTTTATTGACAATTCCAGCTCTATTTCGTCGCTACCATGACTATTGTGGCACACTAGCATTATAAGACTAATTGTTGCGACACTACCATTATTAAGAAGTTTCGGGATTACCTAATCCCATTCTCAGTTACTAATTAGAAAAATTGGGGGCTTTTATAGATAGTGAACATGGCAAATAGAAGTAGAAATACGGGTAAATAGGCGGAATTGCCAGAATAAGGAGACATCTATAAAAATAAACACGGTTAACACCGAAACAGGAAACCTAAAGAGATTAGAAAAGGTACAGGGGTATGGAGGAATTTTGCTGGTTTAGCGTAGGTCGATCTCAAAAGATGAGTAAACTCTCCTGAGTAAGTAAATCACATTCATTACCAACATTGTCTTTAATACAAAAGTCATCAATCGAAGCGCTATGACCAGCGTCGTTAATATGGTCCCTAATGGACGCGGAAACGCCTGTATTGCCTTCCCTTTTTTGTTAGCCCCTAAATGTTCTCTACATCAGACTGTAAAATGCCGTGATGTTTTACCATAATACGTAGGCTTGCACCTACTACACGTGAACTAATAACCAACTGAAGAGCGAGCATGACTTGGGGCACAATCTTTAAAGGGAAAGAAATTTTCAATGCGTTTGTCTGATTGAAAAACAAACTTAAAATCAAGATGGGGATAAGTCTTACTAATAGATTTGATAAGATTCTTTTTAAGACAAATAGTATGTACTCCTATATACTTATATATTTGTATATGTGTATATATCTTATGTATACACTTGTATGCTTTCTTAGGTCTCAACTATCCAGTAGTGAACTTTCTGAACTTTTTAAACAGCTGGGTAATGCTTTTTTATAAACCTCTTTCTTATGAAAAGCGTGTTTTCCACTTTGTGGTCTCAACTAAGGGTAGTACCAATCAACCTTTGGACATAAACTAGACTATTCAGTCTTAAAATAATGTATGTACGGGTGTACGGGTCATATATGTACAACGTTTTCTTTATGTTATTCGTTACTGTCATCCTGCACACTCTTCCTGCTGCATCATATGAAAAGACTGGATCAGGAATGTTTTCGTAAATTCTTCTTAGCTCCTATTATGCTACAATTGATTCCTGACTAGATCCTCATGAAGATAAGATTTGTTCCTTTCATAAAACTTATGGATGATAAAACTTTAATTAATGACAACAGGGATAGACTCAAGCTTCAAGCCCATTTTCCTTGTTAGGATTCCCAGCGAGCTCTTAGACGTCCAGATGTACATTCAAAAGGGTCGCGGGCAGAAGGCAGCATTTGGTTGAATTATATCATCGTTTGTTGAGCAATGCTCATACTCTTTCATGCAGAAAGGGGTAAGTGGATATGCAGGATCTGCAAGGAGATAATTGGGATTTTCACATTATTTTCACCGACTGATTGATATATTATGGGAAGCAAACCATCTCTTGGCTTCTCATTTACTAGAGGATTGGCTAATACTTTACTGTCATGCGCACTGCCTGGCCATATGAATTCAACATGGAGAACTAGTCCTTTGCAGCCACATACTGCTTTGACATTAATTGAATGGTAAAATTTGTAGAAGACATAATCTTGGGAGTTCTCCTTTGGACACATTATTGGGATGTGCGTCCCATCGATACATCCAAAAGCTTGCATCTTACCATATTCAACTTCAAACTGAGATACTTTGTGTTTCATTTCTTCCATATAACTAGGCAGATGCAGTAGTCTTGGGCCTAGGGTCCTCGAAATTGCATAGCAAACATCAAACATGATTTTCCCGGCAGTGCTACCTGCAATGCAAAAAGTGTTTGCAGTCGTGGTGATAGATCCTTTGTCTTGAAGGTAATAAAGCGTTAAGGCCACTTTCTGTTCTGGGACAACAGCCCTGTAGTTTGAGGTTTCAGGATTTGGTGCAATATGTGGCCGAAGCTCATTTACAAGTTCCATGATTGACTCTTTAGACATGCGGCAGTTTTTCTTCCAAAGGTGACGTGGAGAGATAATTTATCATATTCTGCCACCAATGATCTGTTCTTCTAGGTTTGTTTCAACAACACCTCCTTTTTCGTGGTAGTAACCTGTCCCTAATTCCTTTCAACTACTTATTGTAGGGATTTCCCTTTCTTACAGTTAAATGCATTAACGAGGTATTCCTATTGATCATAGACATCCCCCATATCATCGAAATGCTTCAGAACTAGAGATAAGGGTCCTGTCATGTTAGCTGAAACAAGCACAGCTATTTCACGCAAAGACACTATCTTGTTTCTCAGGTCACAGCTAAAACCTGTTACAAGTCACGTTGTTAGAGTTTAACCGGCAAAGCGGGAAAACGTCTCCACATGACAGATTACAAATTATTTTCCCGGCTAACCAAGATTCTCGCTTCGTCGGGAATATGCCGGGGCAACTTTCTCCATATAATCAGGCCGTAACGATCATTAAATTCTGTGGCAGGTGATAAATTACTGAGGATTACAAAAGTAGAGCTTTACAGAAGAACGAATGCAAGAAGAATACGTAAAGAAAGTTCTACCAGTACACAGCATAAAAGGGTACTTTTGCCTCCTTACCCCTGCCCTCCCTTCGCCCCCTTGCTGCGGTGTCCCTATATCTATCTTCACATGAACTCTCCACGATGAATCGACGGTAGCCGATGCTATAATCATCACCAATGGCAATTTTATTGCTGTATGTTAAAGAAAGATTGTTGAAACTGCAGTGAAGCAAGTTAATAAATTCAAATTTCTTGCGACACTAGAAATAGAAGTTGGTATATATCATACCAGGCAACATAATAACTTTATGGCATGAGAGGTTTTGAATGCGCAATATGATTGATATATATGTGTATATATATATATATATATATATATATATATATATATATATATATATATAGATTTTGAAACAAGGATTGAGATCATGGAAATAAATGCAGAATATAGATAACTGGATTCAACGGATGCAGAATCTAAATAACTAGATTCACACGGTGTAGCATCTAGAAGACTGTATTTGATGGATGTAGGATCTAGAAAGCTGAAACATAACTATCTGAGTGGTCTGACGGACCTTAACATAATTTTTTCCATCATATTGAGATCAGAATGTATGCAGCATTTATTGAACCAATGATAGAGGCATATGTCTAAGGACGGCACTGGTGACAATTTTATGATAGGGATGTCTGTCAAATCAGGGCAATATATCTCGCCTCAAAACTATCAGGAAATAATCAGCGAATTCAACAAATGCTAGAGACAATCAGGGAAATATCAGGGAAGTTGTTT
>OLMO02000252.1:7940862-7951964 GCA_900291935.2 Cassiopea xamachana
TGCATTCTTCATTTATCAGTGGGTTTGTTAAACAGTGATAAGAAATGCTATATCATCCTTGCATTCTTCATTTATCAGTGGGTTTGCTAAACAGTGATAAGAAATGCTATATCATCCTTGCATTCTTCATTTATCAGTGGGTTTGCTAAACAGTGATGAGAAATGCTATATCATCCTTGCATTCTTCATTTATCAGTTGGTTTGCTAAACAGTGATAAGAAATGCTATATCATCCTTGCATTCTTCATTTATCAGTGGGTTTGTTAAACAGTGATAAGAAATGCTATATCATCCTTGCATTCTTCATTTATCAGTGGGTCTCTTAGTACTGTTATTCAAATAAGGAAAAAATAATTAAGAGTAAAATATGTTAAGTTTCTATCACTCCTACATGACTATATGAGCTGGAAATATCACTTATATGGACGTTCTAAAAAGCTGGCTAGGACATGTGGAATTCTCAAGATTCTTAACCTACTGCCATTTGACGTCTCACTTTGCTTGTATGATTGATTTCTGTCCTTCTTTCCATTTGGTCTTATCCTTTTGGGTAAAAAATATGCATCCTGCATAGAGACTAATTTCAAGTTACAGAAAAATAGCAGTGAAAGCAATCTCCTTAAGGGGCGTAAAAATACCAGGGGGTGTGGTGGTGTGGCACCCCCAACAAGAAGAACAGAACAGTTTGTAGAGCGATAACTCATTCTTTGCAGGGCAAATATGATATCAAAGGGCTTATTCCTTCATGGATATTAAGTGTACAATCCGGTGTAGACTGTGTTTCTTTCGGCGCACTGGCGTGAGATTTATTTCCAGCGTTGGACTACAGGCATGCGACAGCAAAAGAAAGGGCTCGGCGTAGCGTGTTAATTTTCCATTTCCAGGTTAGACTATTACTTTTCCTTCTGCGTTCAAAAGTAAATGTTGATAGTAGATGTTATCCCACTGTCCAAAAAGTCGTTTGCCGACATTTTATGGAGGAGGAGGTCCTATATATTTTTCTAGGGGCAAGCTCCCATACACTTTTCTTTCACCTAATCCTTCATGGCTGCCATCTTTGAAATGGAAGCATGCGCGCGCACTATTTTAATACAATAGCATAATAATAATATAATGATAATATTGTTTTTACACGTGGTATACTTTCAGCTAACATCGTTTAATTGAGATTCAGACACAGGGGATAGGGCTCCGATGGGTAGACTGCACTAGAAGGCAGGGGTAATGATTAGAAGGGGGAACCCCATCGTTTAATTGAGATTCAGAAACATTAGGGGTGTTTGGAAAACATTGCTCATATTTCCCCAAGATTATCGATATAATTTGGGTGTCTTGAGGAATCGAGAGTTCACTGAATAACTCCGCGCAATGAAGTTTTGAAGTATATACATATCGATAAAGAAAAAACAAATTACAGCAACAACATACACACAATAAGTCCAAGAGTTCTCAACTCAAATGCTTCCTCGAAGCGTAATGTTCAAGGTTCAAGGTTCAATGTTCTTCTCTCAGTAAATGTCTCTTCTCTCCTCGTGTTCTCGGAGCTCTTCGTTCTCAACTGTGTTCTCAACAACTCCTCAATGCGCATGCTCCATGTTACATGAGCAATTCAATTCACAACAAGGGGGAGTAAGGCATCAGACGCGTGGGTATGTAATGGGGTGCACCCATGGATCCCTTCCAAGAAGTAATTCCCATTTGCGTTTTGCTTCAATAGAGTACCGAAGTGATGACGTCATAAAAATATATTTTAGAATTTATATATTTTACGAAGTGGAGTGAAAGAGCACCGTCAAATAGGTATGTGCTGAAAGTTTTAGGTGAGTGGTGTCAAAACTGGATGAAATATGGCCATTTGATGACAAAAGCCTTACCACACAAACCACTGTATTTTCGACCTGGTTCATAACTGTTAAAACCAGTTTCAAAATTCAGTGGTTTGATAGGAACTCAGCTAGCATTCAATTGCCTGTATCTTTATCATTAATTGTCAGATCAAGCTGAAAGTTTTCAAGTATGGTTTAAATTAAAATATTCTAAAAATAGAATTTTGTGATGTCACACTTCAGTACTCTATTGCAGCGCATTTAAGGTTATGAAGCTCCATCCTACAATACATTCAAATGGCGGAAAAGGATCGGGGGGCACAAGAAAGGTTCCTGAATAACATAGAGATGGACTACAATATGGAAATGATAGTCTTGCTGGTGCACTTCCATCAAACTCAAAGGCTGATCAGTGATGCCGATGCAGTTGGAATCACTTAAATGATAAGAAGATCTTGCATGCCCAATGATCCGAAAATTGTCGTCTGTATGTTTCAGCGCATTCTGGATTTGCAATAAGACGTTGTCCTATGGCTTACTCACAATTAATTTCAGAATTGTTCTTTTTACATATACGAGGTGGCTGTTCTCTTACGGTATTACTTTCCTTCCTGATGCTCGTAAGGACATGTTGTTTTATTCTGTCTGCTTGTCTCTGCGTAGTGCGTCCTTCTTTAATATGTAGGTAAGTTTTCTAACTTCCTCATTAAAACCAAGAAGAATATTGTTAATCTTGAAAGTTCTATCTATTAGCGTTTGAGAATCCTAAGTTTGTAAAAGAAGTGAAGCTGAGAAAATTGGTAATGAGGCCGGTAAACGTCTTCTTGCGATAGACTGAAGTTATAAATTAGTAGGATCTTTATTATTGATGACGACATCAAGAAAGGCCAAAGTATTGTAAATCTCCTTTTCAATAGCGAACCTAATGTTACTGTGTTGTGAATTGAGAAGTTCAAGGAAGAGTTAGCTTCATGTCATTGTTAAAAAGATGAAAAGTATCGTCAACATATCTACGATAGAAATGGACAAAAGGATATGTGTATTAATGAAGCCATGATTGTTCATAATGTCCAGAAAAGTTTCGCTAAAACAGGTGCAATACGAAGCCCATAGCCACACCATCAACTTAATCACACACTTTACCATTGAAAAGAAAATGAGTTTGAGCAATAGCTACTGTGAGAAGTTCAATAAGGTCAGCTTTAGAAAGTTTGAACTTAGCGTTGCCTTCTGTTATGTAATAACATCAAGAGGAACCATATATCAATATCTGTGAGTTCTTGCACGAAGTAGAAGGAATCAGAAACAGTCTATGTAGTAGGGAGATGCGGTTGTAAAAGAGTGCAAAGAAGTTTAGCCAATTGATACTTGTAAGGTCGAAACGGTGGAACTACATTAGGAGTTTGAATTTTATGCATTTTAGGTAGAGCATATATTCTTGCAGGTTGCGAGCCTGTTGTGTAAATTTGACATTAGATTTCCTTATCAACCTTCCCATTAATTGTAGGATCACGCAAAAACCGTTGAAGTTTACCGTCTCTATATATAATGGGGTCACTGACAGGTTCTTTAAATTTATTTGGATCATTAATTTTATCACGTATACCTTGATTGTAATCAGCTGTATTTAATAACTATCCCATTACCTTTATCCGGTTTAAGAGAAACGATGTCCCTATTCGTTGCGAATAAGAATAAGCTAGTTTAAAATTTTATGAATTGAAGAAGTGGCAGCTCAAAGGTCTTGAGGTCACCAAGAAGGTAGGAGGATGATTCGTGTGGATTAGAAAATTTACAGTTCTTGTTCACAGAAATCATATATTTCACAATTGAACAAAACATTGTAAGATATGGTTGTTTGGCTATCATCTGATGCTTTATATTCCAATAAGTGTTGGCAAAAAGTACCTTCAGTATGCTAAAATATGACTAAACTCTTCCTTGCCATTCTAAAGCCTTGAGGTTCAAAACATGTTTGCAGGCTTTTATTGTAAGGCAGGACAGTGAGACTCATTTGCTTCTCTTAAAACCAATATTCAGAAGCAAAATATGATAATAATAAGCAATAAGGTCAATTCGATTCTGTAATTGTATTTCATAAACCAACAATCAAGGAAAAGTGGGATGGTGCTATGAAAATATTAACAATCTCAATGAATGCAAATCAACTCCATCCAGATCAGTAAATATTCAGAAGCAAAGTATGATAATAACAAACAACGAGGACAATTCTATTCTGCAAATGTATTTCATAAACCAACAACCAAGGCAAAGTGGGATGGTGCTATGAAAATATTGAGACTCTCATTGCAAATAAATATTGAGAAAAGGAAAGCAAACATGATACGGCAAATATTAAGGAATATTTTCTGGTGCAAACTTTTGCCTGGAGATTTGCTTGGATTTGCTAACATTGGATTTGCAACTCAGTTGTTCAGCAATTGACAATGTAAGAAAGAATGCAATCTATTTATAAAGAAAATTTAGCCTTCTAGGCTTATCATTAAACTTTTCAGCAATTAAGTCATGCAGCTTTCTCTTCTCATCAAGTTCCTTCAAAATATCTTTATGTATGCTTATCCTACACAATGAGCGAAGACGCTCTTCCCCATATTGCCACGTAAATATGTCTTTACGCAAACAGGAAAAAGATCGCTCAACAGAGGCAATGGAAATTGCAACACTCTCCTTGTGGAAGTCTCTGTCCTTATAGATAAATAGCAACTGACTTTCAAGATCTGGAAAAGTGAAAAGAAGACCATAACTGGTCATCAACTTGTTAAGTTTAGTTGATGGAACTTTATTCTTTTACATTGAGAAGAAATTTTGGTTAACTAAATCTAAAAATTCTAAATTTTCAATATCTGAAAATCTATCACTCAACATAACAACCATACAGTTCAATAGCTGGAGATAAATGTCCTTATAGTTGTGCTTCCTATCAGATCTGGATGAGGGATGTTCAACAAGATCAACAGTAAATGTCTCATCATTGCACATATCAATGAGACACCTTGAAAAATTAGTGATCTTAGAAGCTCCATAGCTAAGTTCAATCCTCATGTTTTGGAGCACGATAAACAAAATTGATGATTCCTCAAAAATCTTATTGAAAACAAAAACTAGTAAGCAAAACAAGAACCTATTTAAATATTGTGCTACAAAGAATGTATTTATTAAAGATAACACTGATGGTTCTTGGATGGTAGTACCACCTGGTATCCCCAGGATGAGGAACCTCAATGCCTTGTGAAAGTACTAAATGCACTGATAATTGCAAAAACCCTTTACAGAAGGAAGAGTAGATGCACTTTGGCATAAAACCAAGTTCAATCTATGCGCAGCACAATGAAAGAAAAATGCAAATGGGTATTCCTGACAAATGAGAGTTTGCAAACCATCAATTTGCCCAGAGATAACAGAAGCTCCAACATATATCTACATTTCCAATTTTTCCTTTAAAGATTCTCCGAATCTCGAAAGGATAGATGTAACAACATCACTAATGGCAACTGCAGATCTTATCAGAACTAACATCAAAGTTTAAGAAACCTCTCAACTGTTTCACCTTCTCTATCCAAACGAATGATGACACTGAGCTGCTCCTTAGTAGAAGCATCGGTTGTTTCATCTACCTGAATGCTCAAGAATCTGCAATTTTCAATTTCCTTGTCAATCTGATCCTTGATGACAGAATCTATGCATTTAATGAGATCATTTTGAATCTCTGAAGAAACGCCAGTGAAAACACCAGAATGTAACCTTTTACCTCCTGTCAACTCCCTTTGGAGACGACGTTCAAAGACAGAATCAAATTTTGCAAAGCATTCCAGTAGCTCCCTATAATTTCCTTTATTAAGGCTATTGTTAGATTCATCATGACCCCTAAAGGCTAATTCTTGTTTGCTTAAGAATAAAACAGCTTCAGAAATGGTTTTAAGCGTCTCCCTGTTCTGACTTACCTGCTCATTCTTCGCTCTTGAGAATAGAATATCGACCCTTTCTGTCGCATCAAGTATCTTCCATTTCTTATAGGCCTCCAAATGGCAGTTCGATCGCTCATGTTTTCTGCAATCGGAAAGAAAACTACGCATATGGGCATACCCTTTTCTTGTCCAAGTTTGCGATTTTCCTGGAGCAAACAAAAGGCACGGCCAGCAAAACAATCTTTGTAAGCTTGTTGAGCCACAAAGCCATTCTTTCTCCGCATACCAGTCGTCTTGAATCTGGCGTTGGCAGTTCTAGCCCCTAGTTTTGGCTGGGGCTTCTTATGCTGCAAGAACTCTTTCTGCTCACCAACAGTTCTTGCACTGAATGATTTCTCTATAAGTTCAGAAATAATGTCTTCAGCTCCTCGGCTACTTTCTTCGGCCATTTCGAAAAGTTAGAACTACTTTCCACAGCTACAACGTAAGTTCAAACCATGATTTTGACCGTCACATGCGTCCTGCATGTCAAAGTAGGTAGGAGCTGTCATCACAAAAGCTTCTAAGGCAATCATGTGCTAATCCCTTCAGCCAATCAAAATGTCCAATGCCAGCGCAGTTCCATGACATCGCAGCAGCAATACCGTCCTAGCTCATACCAGTAAAATGTGGCTGGAGAACGATTGTTTTTTTCCATTGTGAGGTAGTACAGGCACAAAGACGTGCTGAAATACTCTTTTGTTTCAGCTTCTACCAGCTCCTACCATCTCAGATGGCAGGCGTTGGGTTCGCTATGCAAGAACGAGCTAACGGTTGGGGAATGTTACCCTCGCTTAAAAGTTCGATTTTAGCCACTTTTTAAAAATGTTGATTTTATTGGAATATTTTAGTCCTGCCGGGCAGGACAGGCAGGACCTCTAACTTAGCCACTGCCCCAGCTCAATTCCCTCTACCCCGGTCTCTCCCATACTTAGTGACTGCTCCCTTACTTAGCAAAATTTCCTCAATCAGCACCTGACTCAACAGCGCAAACTTTCATGCGAAAGTGTTTCAGGACAGTGTCTGTAGATTCGTGCTCTTTAGCACCGAATAGAAAGGGGGGCTCAGATTGCATATTTTTTGAAAATTTCACCATTCATTCCCGTCTATTAAACACACTCCAACCTACACGTTTGGAAAAAGTTTTTGGATTGATGTTGGTGCGGACCAGTTAGCCCCCCTCCAAAGCAGTAAAATCTATCATCTGGCTTCAAATCTTCTTCTGTCCTTTTTCATTTACATATAATTAATCACAATGACTAAGTTGACGAGACGATGTCATGGGGAGTAAACTGTAATAAAATCTTCTTTATCTGATAATTAGAACCATTAACAAAAATGTGACACCTAATATATGACTTTTTGCTATTACCAACCTTATAATATACCATAATATACCTTATAATATACATTACTCCTTTTCATACTTCCTTACCGGTGTAAGTTGCCTGGCTGCTCCAGGTAGCCCCAAATTACGGTAATTGCAATAATTTTTGAAATGCTTTGGCCTCCATTATCGAGCAATGACCCACATATTAGCAACCTGCAATTTTTGCTTTTTTAGCAAAAAGTCTAATTCCCTCTTGATTATTCGGTAACAACGATTATCTGATCAATGAAACTTGCTATGTTTTTTCTCTTTATCTGACCTTATCACAGGTACATAACTTCAAGTGCTGTTGGAAACCAATATCATATAAAATTCTTCATGTGATATCGCTTACGACAACACCTGATTCTCAGTCTCATCTCACTTCTCAAATATTCATCCTCAAATCTTTATCAGAACGAATACGTAGAAATATGAATTATAATTAATGAGTATGTTGCAATGTAACAAGTTTTCTTTTGAATGCAAAATCTTGAGCTATTACTTATTTTGAGAGATATCTCATTCCACTATTAGCTGAATAGTGAAAACGTCTTGTGGAAAGTTATACGTGTTCTTTTGGGATACTAATATCATGCAAGCTTTTGTCGCATGTGTTAATTTCCGTTAAGTCTGGCAGGACATAAGTTATTCAATATTTCTTATACACTCTTTTTTTAAAAGAATGACATTTATAAGAATATTGAAGGTCAAAATCGTTGAAATTTAAGAATAATTTAAGAAAAATGCGAGGCTCAAGCTTCATCAAGAAAAGAATTTTTGTATCCTAGTTACTGCTTTCTGATGTACTTTTGCATTATCAATACAAGATATTAACTCTCGCTTAGTTTTATGATGTAGTAAAGCATCAACAATAATTGAATAAATTTCTAGGCAAAGTTACATCTTTTGCATTTAAGAATAATTTAAGAATGTGGAATACTGAATTTAAGAACATTGAGGAATGAGGACAATTTATGGGTATGGTCAGTGTCACCAAGGAGTGAGACTTGGGTGTAGCCAATATGGCACTGAGCAATGGCATTAAGTAATTAAGGAGTGCAAGAAAAGTTCACACGCAGAGTATCCACTAACTTGAGTTTTGATCACATGTATAAGCATAGTTTTCTAACGTGGGCACTCTTGCATGCGCAAATAGATGCCTAAGGCAGAGATGGGTTACCCCAACGTGCATACACGAGGAAAATTTTATCAAAAACTGTCATATTGTTCAGTATGGCTGGAGCTTAAAATGGCTTATTGCAGCATTGAAAGACGCTTTAAAAGGGCATTTTACTTTATTGAATCAGACCCTATTAAGAATCAGATACCAACCACACGATTAGTTTTGAACAGGTTATCACATATGACCAGGCCACAATGGTACACCAAATTCTCAAATGTGCCTGGAAATTCTTAAGGGCAAATTAATAAGGCGAACTCAGATCTCAAAATACGACACTCGCAGAATGAATGATATCTAAATACCTCAGCTACGGCTGGAACTCTCAAAAAAATATCCCAAATGGTATAAGAAATGTTGAGTCTACTCACCTTTTTAAGTACAAAATGAAAACCTACCACTTGGGCCAATAAACAAATAACAACATAGGAGCAAGAGATCCCTAGCATAACCTTCTGTTAGAACAGTATACACTTTGCTTCATTTTAATGGTTTGTCTGTGTTAGTAAAGTTATTACAGGAGGAATATGAATCATATGAAATATGAAAAAAAGATAGAGCAGAATTGAAAAGCATAGCGAATGATATTGTGGAATTTGTTTTGGCGTATCCACCAAAAGTCTAGAAAGAAAGGATGATCAGAGGGTTCACCCTTCCTCGGGGGGCGTGACCAGGGCTATATATTAGGTATATATATATATATATATATATATATATATATATATATATATATATATATATATATATATATATATATATATATATATATATATATATATATATATATATATATATATATATATATATATATATATATATAACAACATTTGAACTAGAGTAATGTGGCGTATCCATTCGTCTTCATAGAGTTATGGTTAATTATTATCAGGGTGATTTAATTTTTTGTTTAGCCCATTAAGATGTAAAGTTTTGAGGCGTAGGATCCAGTTGTCTTCATGGGTTTCTAGAATTAATGTTACGTTATCTAATGTGTTTTTTTCTATTTTTTCAATGATTGTAAATTTAGTGTGTACGGAAAAATCATGGTTTGTTGAGCGAAAATGTTGTTCAACGGGGAGTAATTTATCTCGAGCTATGGATTTAATTCGATATTTGTAGTTGCTTAGCCGTAAGTTGAAAGGCCATTCAGATTTACCTACGTATTGCATGGAGCAGAGTGTACATTCTAATAGATAAATTACATTTTTGCTTTTACAATTGGTTTTACGGTATATGTTGTAGGTTTTATTAGTTACTTTACTTGTGAAAGTTTCTTTGGAATTGAGGTATTTACAGCATGGAGCTAGAGTAGTTCCAGGTTTGGCATGGTTGTATTGTTTTTGTTCTGGGCTTAGTTTTCATAATTCTATCATTTAAGATATTATTGCTCTCTATCATATCTTTGATGTTTTTGGATCTACGGAATGTTAGCATTCCTGGGTTTGCGAATATGTCGTCTAGGTTAGGTTTTAGTTTCAACATGTCCCAGCGTTTATGGATAATTTCCTTAATAGGTGGAAGGGTCGAGTTAAATGTAGTAATGAAGGGTATACGGTTTGTGTTGTTTTTATCATGTTTAGTTAATTTCAGGGTGTCTTCTCTTTTCAGGGTGGCCGCTTTGTTTATTTGATCATGTATTTCTTCTAGCTTATAACCTCGCTTTACGAATTGTTGCTTAAGCCTTTCACACTGTATGTCAAGTTCATTGTTTTGTAAGCAAATCCTTTTAAGTCTAAGTGCTTGGGAGTATGGTAGACTATCCTTGAAGTGTCTAGGATGGGATAATTTTGAATGAAGGTAGTTGTGTGTATCCGTGGGTTTTGTATAAAGTGTAGTTTGTAGGTGTCTTTCTTCATCAACATATATCAAAGTATCAAGAAATTCAATAGATTTGGTGGATGTTTCATAGTCAAATTTTATCAAATCATGTTTGGTGTTAAGGTCTTTTAACAATTGTTTGAGTTTTGTATCACCTCCTGTGTATATCAGGAAAATATAGTCGATATATCTGGCATAAAAGAGACAATCGCTGTTGATTTCAGGGTATATAAATTGTGTTTCAAAGTTTCCCATATAAATGGCAGCATAAGAAGGAGCTGCTATGGTTCCCATGGCACAGCCTTTTATTTGAAGGAAGTTCCTTCCGTTAAAATTAAAGTTGTGTAGAGTGAGTATATGGTGCATGAGGGTGGTTATAACTTTTGATGATGGTTCTTTGTGAGTCCTGTTGTCTAGGCATTGTTCTAGGGCTAGTAAATCTTCATTGTGCTTGATGTTGGAATATAAAGATTTGACGTCTAATGTAGCTAAAATCGCATTATGGGGTACGTATTTAATGTTTTGTAATTTGTTTATAAAATCCATCGTATCTCCTTCTTTTTGTACATCTTTATAATTATGACCATAAGACGTGGAAAAGGGACACTGGTTCCAGATAAAAGCACACCTGACAAGGAACAGCCTACACCAAGATCAAGGGCAACAACGAATACTATACCGGAGCCAACTACACATGATGACACCGAGCTGCTAGCAATAAAGCTGTGGCTTATCAACTTACAAAACATTATACTTATCTTACGTCAAATGTAAAACAACGCCTATAAATATAGTAGTAGCAACGTAATTTTTTCATTCTCCTGATGATGGCAATAAGCCGAAACTAGTATCTGATAATTGCCTGATGATCGAGAAATCGTGAAACTAATAGTCGCAATTCCGCAGTTTTATTTTCTGTGTCAATCTACCTATATATATAT
>OLMO02000252.1:7957085-7970837 GCA_900291935.2 Cassiopea xamachana
TTTTAGTTCTTGATGCTTGTAGTTATAAAAATCTTTCAAATCGAAAAGTTCCTTAGGGATGTCGTTTTTAGTAGTATAAGTTCTTTCAATATTTCGGCCTTCTACATGTAGGTTCCTTATAAACCGGTTCCTTATAAAAAAGCGTGTACCTACAGCTTTGCTGAAATATTGGAGAACCTACATATTTTTCTTTGTTTCAACTTTTTTATGAGGTTAATTTTACAAACGCGTAGTAGGTCAACATTAATCCACAGTGAGTTGCTAACAAAAGTTGCCTGTCAGAGCTGACGCCATATTTCTGCAGTGCTTCGGCGTCCCGCGAGAAAACAACAGAAAGCAACAGCAACAAAGAAGATTCAATAATGAGTACTTGACTACCGGCATGGTTACCGGCAAAAGAATGCATTTGTGAACATGTCGCCTGAGGCAGCCTGCGGTACATGTACCTGCGGCAGTCGCCGGCATGTTACGGCTATATGTGAACCAGGCTTAAGGAAACAAACGTCCTGGCTTCGGCCTTGATATTTCTTAGTATTTCTTCAAATTCAGCCTTAGATGTCTTGAATTCTAAAGACATCCAATGACAATAACATCTCAGATCAGGGAACTGTGATGTAAGAAATAGGGTGTTCAGGTTTTTTGAGGCATGTAATGGATGCTGTCCTGTGCCCGGAAAGGGATGTTTGGATGGATGGATGGATGGATGGATGGATGGATGGATGGATGGATGGATGGATGGATGGATGGATGGATGGATGGATGGATGGATGGATGGATGGATGGATGGATGGATGGGTGCCCGGAAATGTTTACTACGCACAACATGACTGCACATTAACACAAGACTAAAACACGCAGCATGACATTTAAAGTAACACGAATTAGGACACAACATAACTAAAACATGAAACTCAACACGTTACAATTTGGTAGACTTCTCAACAAGATCATTTTATTCCCATTGTTATGCGCAACGACACAATTATCTGTTTTGAATCTTTTGCAACGTGGCACGGTTCTCAGTGCATTCCATGTAGCCCAATCTGGATGAATCTGGCATTAGGTATGCTCTCTCTTTCGCATACTGGTGTCAGCGCTTTTAGCGAAAAATTTAGAACTGCACATAAAATCAAGCAATGCTATGTTGACGCATTAAATCTTAGTTGAAAGTGGGATTGAACTGCCTGCTTTTGGTAAAAAGGAGTAGATAAATGCTACTATCTCTCATAATTCCATTTTTAGTTGTGTTTTGCTTTTCATTGCATGGCTACTTGTACTATCTTTGTTGACACTTACTGTCTTACATGCTTCGTTCGATACATAACAACTATACTCAGCATTCTTATGTGAACTGCACAAATTCTTTTAAAGCTGCACATTTTGTGTAGACTAGCGCGAGATTGCTTTTTTCTTCGCCTTTAAAATCCAGTGAGGACAGGCTGAATGATAAGTTACTCCTACTTAGTATAAATTTAAGTAGTGAAATCAAGCTATATTCTGCTTTTAAAAGGGGCGCTTTCTGACATTCTAGAGGGCGTGACCATCAAAATATTGTCTGGGGGCAAGCCTCTAGATTTCTCACCCGTCTCTTATGTCCTACTAATATTTAATGATTAATGTTATTATAAAACAGCGCTAAGATGCTGCTTCAGAACCGCAAAGCAAATCTCATGCACCCCCTCAAAGTAAAATGCTAGTTAAACCCATAATGTCAGTCTCTTTCTCGAGCGCCTAATTGGATGGTATGGGTCCGTTCAAACATTATGTCACACTAATTTTGGCATTATGAGGCATCCACCCACCCCCTGTCACACTTTGTCACAAATTCAAAACTACCCACCCTTCCCAATGTGTGACGTCATATTATGAATTTCAATAGGAAATGTTTTGTTTTCGTAATAATGTGTTCATTATGTCTTTTCTATTGACAATGGTGACAATGAAAAAGTGAAAATGGCGAAAATGGCATCAAAATAGGATTACTAGATTATTTTCAGACGTAGGGCCAAACTAATTACTTTGAGGTCAATTGTATTAAATATCGAGTTGTTGAAAAATGTGACATCACTCTCTAAAAACAACCTACCCACCCTTTGTCACAATTGTCACAGAAATCAGAACACTCCAGCCCCCTTGCGTGACATAATATGTAAGTGGTCCCTATCAAGTTGAACATGATTGAAAAATTCTTGGTTGGCAGATATTAAGAATCTGTTGGCCACTTCTTCATGTCAAGTAAGATGGCAGACTCGTACAATCCTAATGCTCTTATATAGAGGATGAATCAATGAAAAACTAATGTATACTTACAAAGAAGAGAAAGCATCACCACAGAGGTTATAAAAGCTAGCACGATCTTAAGTGATATTGCCATCATCAGGAAGGTTACTACCAATTACACTCTATCGACATTTCTATGAAGTAACTCTTACACATTACGTCGAAGGCATTATGTCGTTATCTACCACATTCTCAGAAGGCATTTTCTATTGTTATTAGCAACATTTGTGTTTCTTTGTGTTAAATTCAGGACTTCTTCTGTATCGCAACTCTTCGCTTACTATTCATGCAAAGGACCTATCGGTTGTCCATTGTTAACAGCGATTGAAAATGCTTCAAATCAGCGATCAATTAACCTGATTTGAAGTTAGTAAATTTTCAAGTGAAGCACGCAACATCGACACATTGGTTGTAGCGACACGTTTAGTTGTAACAGTTCTGATGACGAAATCACTGCAATTCTTGTTGACAATTATAGCATCTGTGGTGGTACTCTTACTTCTATGTAAGTATGCACCATTCTTCAGTTGATGTGAAGCCCATTTTCGAGATTAATGTTAGACCTAGTTCACATTAGTAAAAAAGAACGGAACGGTAGGGTTCGATGTGGTACACAGCGCAATGGAACGCAATGAGCCTCTACCGGGGGTGGGAGGGTACCTTACTGTCTTGTACTATTGTGAAATTCATATGGAGGGCTATGCTACCGAGCGTAACGACCAGGGTCCAGTAAAAGCGTGAACACCAGTGTCGGACAAAGACACGAGTGCTGTCGGCGCCACCTGCTGGTTCTGGTTACGATAGGGGGAAGGCAAAGTTAAAAAACAGTAGATTTGGCGTTACGTAACAGGTGTATAACCTCTATGCTTCACAGATAACACTTCTCAGGATTCATTACACATGGCACACTAGAACTACGGGGCCGCTCATCACAGAAATTTATGACTACCGTTGACTCTGGCCCCAGCCGAAGAGAAATAGTTTGGAAAAACGATTTTTCTGGCAGTCTCAAAGTTGGGAATATCACTTTTGTATCTCAAAGGCGTGTTGGAACATTTTAATAGCTCTATATTTGTTTGATAACTATTTTTAAAGTGCACAAGGCTGGGTAATAAAAATCTTACTCAAATAAACATTTATCTTCAGTCCCAACCTGAGGCATAAATAATGAATGGTCACTAACAGGTGATGAGCGATTTTGTCTTTATTTTCATTTCATTTAATATTTAAACACGAATGAAAACCTTTCAGCAACATAATATATTTAATTGAAGTAGATGATGGGAAGAGCAGCTTCTGTATAAATTTGAAAATAAGTACTACAACAAAAAGAGACACCATTTGGTTTTCTTTCTTTAGATCGAATTATTTCACCAATTCTATATTATTCACCAATTCTATATTATTCACCAATTCTATATTATTCACCAATTCTATATTATTCACCAATTCTATATTATTCACCAATTCCATATTATTCACCAATTCCACATTATGCAATCCTAATTGACAGTCCTAGTTGACACATACAAGAGACGTTACAACCCAATCTTGGGCCATCATCATAATATTTTGGGGTAAGGTGATCATATGTAAAATCAAGACGTGCAGAGCCACACCTGATGTAAAGGATTGTAAACAACCAATAGGACAGAAAGAACACTAGAAAGCGCTGAAATGAGGAGCATGGGAGTAGAAGATAATGGGCCCAAACCAGTGAAAAATAAAGATCAAAAAAAGTAAGCAATCAAAGTAAGAAAGTAAGATCACATGTGAAATCAGAACGTACGGGACCTCACATATATTGATCTTCGAACCTTTTATTCTGACTGATGATGGCCCAAGATTTGGTCGAAACGTAAAAATATTTATTTAGATATATTGGTGGGTATTCGAGTAGAGAAATTAGACAGACAGAGAGAGAGAGAGAGAGCGCGCGCGCACAAAAGTGCAGTAGTGAAGTTTCAGAATGGAATAAAGAATTTCAACCAAACTCAGAGTGTTTTCTTCGTAGAGTCTTGTTGGCCTTCAAAATTGAATCAGCGTTAGAGTATACTCTAACGACTTATAAAGCAGCAAGTGATCCTTGCTCTTGTATTGTTTCTGTATGCCGTTCGATTTATCGTAAAAACATTTGTATTTCCCATTGATAGAACATGATGTTTAAGGTTGCCATCTAAGACGGACTTCCGTTAACTGGAAGAAATACGCTTCTTCAGCCATTGTTTGGTACAGTCTCATGCAAAAGTACCCAAAATAGTGCCACAATACATAACGGAATTGTCTGAAAAAGTATTCACACCATAATAGCAATACTCCACTTTGTCACATAGAGCAGGACGGTTCACTTTTTAGGGTCTTTTTATATGGAGCCGAGGAACTTACATACTCACCTACTAGGCAAACCGAGTTACCTGTCATGTACCAGGATTGCATTTTTATGTGAGTCAGTTGAATAAATTGGCTTGCCGGGATCTCAATAGGTTAGCTTGAATCTAGGCACCGAGTTACTCGCCTGTCCCATATAAACGCACATATGCCGAGTAACTCGGTCAGCCGTAACAAATTAGAACTAAATGAGCAGGCGCAGAACCAAGTGAAGCCTGATCTGACGTCTTGTTATCTGACTTGCCTAGGTACTCAGCTCCATACAAACAGGATCTTGCCGAGTAACTCAGATGTGCGAGTTACTCGGCTAACTGGAGCTGTTCCGTTCAGTTCCATTCAGTTCCGTTCGGTTCCGTTCGGTTCCGTTCGGTTCTGTTCGGTTCTGTTCGGTTCTGTTCGGTTCTGTTCGGTTTTGCGCTGTTTTGGTCTTCTGTAAGCGGGGCCTTAAGCCTTGATCAAATGTTAGACCAAAAACTAGATCGTTTGCACAAGCCTTTAAAACATGATACCCATTTTATTATTCTAAAAAATCCATGTTATCACTTCAGATCCGTGTTTCATGTTTTTATATCCATATCACTTTGCTTTCAGATCACCTCGAAACTATCCATAAAGTAACTCCATCGCCCAAAGCAAGCCTGCATACTGTAGATATCCTCGAGACTGTCAATATGTCAAATCCATTGCCAAGAGCAAGCCAGTATGTCGCAGTTAAAGGAAAGTCATGCAAATTTCCAGTTGATTTCGAGGGAAGTGCCCCTTTCCCTGATGTTCTCCTTGCCATTAACTTTAACCATCCTTTCTATCATAACATTCCAATTCTCAAAAGATATTTCGAACCTGTGTTTCCCAACTATCTATTTTGCGGTCCAGAAGTCGATAAAGAAAAGGGACACCCAATCGTTGTAATTTCCCATCCAAAAGAAGAGTATAGGTACTTTGGATTCATGTGCCTGGTTGAAGCAATTCGGCGCAAACCAGGATTTTCCGGGTACTTCTATGTCAATGATGATGTGCTAATCAATTGGTTTCACTTCTACAAATTGGACAGGTCAAAAATTTGGTTCCCAGAGCCGCATAGGATGGGAGAGCATAACATGCTTCCAACGAAGATTGACTCACCGTGGTGGAAAATTGCTTCGTGTTTGGAAAGATGTTCCAAAGCATTTGTTGAAATGGAATCTGACCCTAATATGTTGAAAATGAATGCAACGAAAATCTATCTAGAGAATGTTGGAAAAAGACGCATTTGCTCTGGTAGCTTTTCTGAACTGGTGTACATTCCAGCAAGATTGGCAAAAAGCTATGAAATTATAGCACAGAAATTCTACGATCAGCGGGTATTAAGCGATGTTACTATTCCAATGAGCGTTTTAATGTTGGATAAAGTACGAAATATGGTGGACATTACAGGGGTTTTTGGGAGGCGCTTCATGGTCAGGGCCCTTGGAAGTTGAATATCAAACTTATAGATGTCCAAATCACATTCAAGCCCTTTTTTGTTCACCCATTTAAGCTAACTGGAGACAACGAAAAGAAGAATTTACAAGAATATGAAGAGCGAATCGTTATTCATAGTGAAAACGTTTTAAAGAGTAAATGTTTGGATGTTCTCGGCAGGATGGGAAGATATTGGCAATAAAGTTATTTATCAGCGCGCAAATTTTAGTGATTCTATCCTGGATAAGGATAATACAGTTTAGTGGTTATATTAATGCATACTACTCTTATGTTTCTAAGTGCAGAGTGGGTCGGAATAAATAGGGGGTTGAATAAGCGGGAAGTTCAGAATAAGAATACAGAGGCCCGAACCCATAGGTAGCGCTTTGGGAGGCTGCCTCATCAGCTGGTGTATAATCTTGGACTGCCTGCTATGCCAGTTCGTGACTGGAGCCCCTCCTAGCTCGCAGCTCCGGGGGCCCTTCTGAGGCCACAGGATAGCTATGGGAACTTTCATAGGCTCACTTACAAATGCTGCCTCTATCACTTTGACCGACCTAATCATCACTCACTAATTTTGTATTCATACTATGCCTCTCACTCACACAGATATTAGCTCTACTGCAGTTACCAATGTGGCACATTCTAAACTCTTTTCCATCTCATTTTGCAATATTCGTGGACTATCCTCCAATCTTAACTCTGCACACCAATATCTCCAGTCCTCTAAGCCTCATGTACTCTTCCTCACCAAAACTAAAATCAAACCACTGGACCCAAATGACAACTCCATTCTCTATCCTCATCTAAGAGAGAATTGTTGAGTGATGACAGTAAGTTACATCCTGCAAAGCATGTTGAATGATGACATCACAGATCACTGTAATTGAGCATGTGACCCCCTGCCATGCCTGGTTGGAATGTAGAAGACAATTGTTGACAGAATTGGGGTGAAATGATTGTGTAAAAATGATCGCAAACCTACGCTAGGCTACATGGTTCAATAAAGGACTGAAGGAGATGCAGAATTCATCTGGATAAAAATTTCCCTACCTCACACTTTAAAATTCATTTACACCCTATACCGCTCACCTAACTCAACTAACGATGAACTTCTATCTAATACAATTGAAACAATTACTCTTCAATCTCCACGCTCTGAAATCACAGTCCTTGGTGATTTCAATGTCTACAATCCGAACTGGCTTACCCACTCTCTACATATCACTAGCCCAGCTGGTCGTGATGCAGAGGCTTTGCCATTGTGAATGACCTGTCACAATTGATATCAGAACCAACACGTATCCCTGATCACTCATAGGACAAAACTAATACACTCGATCTGTTTCTTACATCAAACCCAGACAGTTACTCTAACCCTATTCTAGATTCTCCTCTTGGTAACTCTGACCACTGCCTTAACACGTTACAACATAACTTTGTTTCCCACCAGGATAGATCTTCCTCTTCTCAAAAAGTTTTCCACTATAGCAAAGCTGACTGGGACTCTCTTTGAGACTTTTTCGCTGCTTATCCCTGGTATTCTGGCTTGTCTAACGATCCTTCCTCTTTTGCCACCCTTATCACTAATGCAATTCAACTTGGTATGGATCGTTTTATTCCATCCTCCTATAAACCTGGCAAAAAGTAATCTCCCAAGTGGTTCACTTCACAATGTGCAAAAGCTGTCAAACATAAAAACCATCGCTTTAAAAAATGGAAACTACACCAAACTCCACATTGAAAAGCTTTATTTGTACAAGCTCATAACCTATGCTCCAAATCCATCAATCATGCCAAATCCTCTTTTCTCAAACGCATCAACAATAAAATTGATTCATGTCAAACAAGATCTCGCTCCTTCTGGTCTTTAGCCAAAGCTGTCTCGCAAAACTTTTGCCATTCTTCTTTTCCACCTCTAAAAAACAACTCTGGCTCGTCTTCATACACCCCTTCCTCTAAAGCTAACCTTTTCGCATCAACCTTTGCTTCCAATTCTAATCTCGATGAACAAGATTTCCAACCTTCTCTCTACCCCACATCCGCCATCACAATTTCCCCTATTAAGTTCTCTACACGCAAAGTCCGAAAAGTTCTTCTTCAGCTCAACACCTCCAAATCTAGTGGATCTGATGGTATACCTGCTATAGTTCTAAAGTCCTGTGCCCCTGAACTCGCCCTCTGTTCTCAACAAGCCTTTCCAACTTTCCTACAATCTTGGTATTTTTCCTTCCTCTTGGAAACTCGCCCACATTTTCCCTATCCCGAAAAAGGTGACAAATCTGACCCTTCAAACTATCGCCCTATTGCAATCACTTCTCTCATCTCTAAGACTATGGAGACCATTATCACCAAACAACTGCTTGCCTACCTTGAAACAAACAGCCTTCTTTCTGATCATCAATATGGGTTTCGAAAAGCCAGATCTACTGGTGACCTTCTAGCCTATGCTGTTCACGCTTGGTCCTCTGCTCTAGAATCCTAAAGTGAGAGTAGAGTGATCTCTCTTGATATTCCAAGGCCTTTGATCGCGTCTGGCACAAAGGTCTTCTTGCTAAACTGCCAATGTTTGGTCTTCACCACTCCCTAATTAAAATGGATTTCTAGCTTTCTATCTGATAGGTCAATTGCAATTAGGGTCGATGGCTACCTCTCTAATCCTCATTCTATCAACTCAGGTGCACCCCAGGGCTCTGTCATCTCTCCTGTTCTGTTCATCCTCTTCACAAATGACCTGCTTTCCTCTACATCTTCAGCAAAGGTGCTGATGACACTTAGTTAAGTTCATCTTTTTCATCCAATCCTCAACACCTTGCCTATTCTAATATTTCACCATATCGTAACACTTCAGCCTCACTTCTCACCAATGACTTGACAAATATAGAGAAGTGGGGTAGTGACAAGCTTGTTAAGTTCAATGAAGAAAAGACAAAACAGGTTGTCATAACACATAAACATCACCAAGATTCCCCCCCCCCTTTTTTCATGAACGGCCATAAACTGGACATTTCATCTTCAATCACTCAACTTGGTCTTTCTATTTCATCTAATCTCACTTGGAAACCCCATATCAATTCCATAGCAAAGCATGCATCTCAGAAACTTGGCTTTCTTTCTAGAGCCCGTGGCTATTTCTCACCTTCTCAACTACTAACGATATACAAATCCCAGATTCGTCTTTCTCTGGAGTACTGCTCTTATGTCTGGGTGGTGCTCCTAAATCTTCTCTCCGTCTTCTTGACAGAGTCCAGTCTAAAGCTATCCGTCTCATCAACAATCCAAACCTCACTAATTCTCTACAGTCTCTCTCCCATCGTCGTCTTTGTTGCAGATCTTTCCATTTTCTACTGCTATTTTCACGGACATTGCTCTCAGGAAATCAAGAATATTATTCCTGATCCAGTGAGGCGTGTTCGAACTACCAGAAGCTCTATCTATTCACACCCTTTCCAAGTTACACTACCCTACAATTTTTCATCTTTTAAATCTAACATCAACAAACTTGATCTTGTCTCCTTTTTACTTAAACTTCCCCTCATTTTCTCAGTTTTTCCTTTGTCGGGGCTTAGCTATAGGCCCTACGGCCTCTCCCCGGCATTTCTTACTAAAAAAAAAATAACGAGGAGTTGTAAATGTTAGACGCATTTGATAAGTGGGAGGGTGTAGTAAGCGGAGGGTGGGTGGAAATTTAAACTTCATTTCATTTCAGTTAATATTTTAACAAGTACATCCTTTCAGCAAGATTAGAAAAGATGACATGTAGTTACAGTAGCTGAGAAAAGGAAGGTAAACAGAATAAAATTGCTGCTCTACCAAGGGATCGTGTTTGGGCCTTGCAGGTTCCGAAAGTACTTTCTAAATCTTTCTTGATGTGATCGCGAGAATCTTGTCCTCGGGTGTTGTCAGGAATTTCATTCCAATTTTTGATACCCGAGAAGAAACAGCTTCTCGTTGCAGGGTCTATTTTTAACATAATTGGTCCCCTCGTGGCACCTCCAGCTAGTGGATAAGTTCACACCCACCCAGTGGATAAGTCAATGATTTAGCATTACAGATACAACCATAGTTAATAAAGAGAGCAATGGTTTGTGTAATGTTTAGCTATGACTAAACATAATGCTAAATATATATCGACAAAGTTTGTTTTCAGGCTCACATCAATAATTCAATTCAATTATCAATAGCTAATTCAATAAATATCTAAAACAGGGCTGCTACGCTATGAAGGCGAAATCCACCTACGCCACATGAGATTTATACACTACAAAATTTCCTTTATTTTCTCTACAATTCCCTGCAATTTAAAGAGCTAAACATTGATTTTTTTTCCCTACAACTACCTACAAAAGAATGAATAATGATAACGTCATGATGATTCTACATTAAGAAGTTTTACAGTTTGGTAATTGATGTTGAAGGAACACTCTCAATTAGGATTTTCTTTAAAATGTTGCCCCTTTAGCTTGAAGATTTGATTAAATATGGATATTTGAGAACAAGATTTCTGCGCTATCAAAATATTCAGTTTTTGAATTTTATTCTTAGTTTCCTCGTTGCTCTCTGAGCCAAACTGAAGTTGCTGATTAAACACTAAATCAGTAATCAGTTGTCTATATCTCTTACATAAATTTTTAGAGAGATCTAAGTGTTTGCCTTTGAGAAAGTCTTTTTGGAACTCTCTTATATCTTTCAAATTGATACACATTTGATAACACATGTATTGAAGCAAAGTTATGTACCCTGAAAATTAAAAGAATAAGTGCATACAACGCTCAGAAACTGATTTAAGAGATGATTTGGGGGGAGTGTAGGTAGTCGACATTCTGAAGTTTCCCTAATAGTACATTTGAGTTCATATCCTCTAGAATGTGAGAAAACACCTTTTTGGAAAGTAGGACAAACGTTGTGTTCATGATTGATCTCTTATCAGAGGAAGACTTCTGATTCCGGGAGTAGTCATGAAATATCCGCTATATGGGGATATGGGGCTGGACAGCTTCCACAGCATTACCAGAATAATTCATGTCTCACGCTAGATTCTAGTTTAGATTTTGTGGCCCAATAGCAAAACCAGGATGTTCTTCATGGCCCTATGCAGCATATTTCTTAAAATGTATGTGATGATTTTTGGATATTATGGACAAAGGGACAACTTTAATCCTTCATGTTATATCGCTGCTTGAGCTTGACATTATTTTAATCCTATATACCCTTGTTTGCTTTCAATTGTTAGTTAGACAGACAGTCCTCTAGAAGGCAAACATGGCCTAATCATTACCAGAATTTTCTATTATATACAAAGCAAAAATCGAACTGGAAATTATCCACACAAAAGTGAACAGAATGATGTAAAACAACGAACACATTGAAACGATGGGCGCAGTAGGCCTTGGTGAACCCGCAGGATATGCAGCGGAACCAATTAAGCAATTGAACAAGGATTACTTTTCCGAACTTTAAGGAATAAGATCAGTAGAAGCAGAGATAAAAGAAACGCAGCAAAAGAAAGAGGGGACAAAAATCACTTTAGACATGATAAATGACTCTTACAAGGAAATTTTGAAACACAAGCGAAAGGCAGAACTTGAAAGAACAAGTCCTAGAATCAATGATTCAAGAAGTACCAGAAAATGCACGAATTGCAATGAACGCCATCACACTTCAATATTTTGGAAGCAATCAGAACCATTACAAAAGGAGCCCAGTCTTCACATCACAAATGGCCCAGTCGCTCATCAGACGGTTCAAGCAAAAATTGGAGGAATTTTGTGTCGTGCATTACTTGACAGTGCATTCATTCATTCATTCATTCATTACTTAAGCAAAGAACATGCTAGAAAGCTGGATGTAGAACCATGCTGAGAAGAGTCACGTGTTATCGGGACAGTAAATGGGGACATGAATGTTCATTGCCCAGTTTATGAGCTTGAGGTCCAAGGAATAGGAGAATGGTCGAAGACGAAATTCAAGACACAGTTTGCTAGGCTAAATGTCAGCAATTTGTCAGCAGTATCAAATGTGCACCGAGAGACAGCAAAATAAAATTACAGACATCTTGAAAACACTCAGTTTTCACACACTTCAGTGAAAGATGTGAAAGACATACAATACTGTGGGTAAAGGATTATGCTTACATCAAACTGGGGAGCATCAGAAAAGGGAAAAAGCGAGAGCCTATAGCAGAGGAAACAGCACTTGGATGGACTTTGATGGGACACTTAGGTGAATTCAAAGAACATAAAACAAGCATCAATCTAGTTATTGACAAAGAAACATCTATTCAAGAAGACTCAGAAAGATTATGGGACCTAGATGTCCTAGGAATCAAAGATGATCAAGACATTTATGCAGATTTCAAATATTCTATTAAGCAAAATGAAGACGGACGCTATTGTGTTAAATTGCCATGGAAACAAAGAAACTATTTTCTGCCAAAAAATCGCGAACTAGATGAGCAAACAGTCAAGAGCCAACAGAAACGAATGAGCAAGCAACCAGAACTGCTAGAGAAATATGACAATATCATAAAAGAGCAAGAAGAATATGGAATTGTTCAAACAGTTCCAGAAAAACCTGATGGAGATCACATGAACTATATAGCATACCACTGCATCGTTCGAGATCAAGCTGAATCTACGAAATTTCGCAATGTATATTAGCCTCCACTAAAGAGAGAAAGTATGCCAAATCTTTAAATGATTTTCTACACATTGGAACAGCTCTGCAACCATTGCTATACGACATAGTAATCAGGGTGAGAATTCACAAGTCACTACTTATTGGTGACATCAAGAAAGCATTCCTACAAATTGAAGTGGTACCAGGAGATAGAGATGCTTTACGATTTCTTTGGGTAGAGAGTATGAAAGACAAAAGCCCAAAAATAAGGGAACTGCGCTTCAATAGAGTCATATTTGGAGCAGGACCAAGTCCGTTCTTGCTCAATGCAACGCTCCATCACAACATCAAGCAATATGACACAGATCCAGCATTTGTTAATGAAGATTTAAAGAGTTTGTATTGCGATGATTTTGTTGGGGTATCAAAGTCTACTGAGGAGCCTGTTAAGCTAAAGATAAAGCTAGAGCATAGATTGAAAGAGGCCATCAATTAATTGAACTTAATTGACACATTTAATTGAATTTGAAATGCACAAATGGAAATTTAATAACCCTTCTCTAAGAGAAATATGCGCTACAGAAGAAGCAGCCACAACTAAAGTGCTATGGCTTCACTGGAACACTACAACATATAGTATGTCAACAAGCCTCTGGCATGTTGTAGAAAGTAAGCACATCTTACCTCAAAGAGGAATTCAAAAGACAGCAGCATCAATCTTCGATGCATTATGAATAGGAAGCCCAGTAACTATCTTAGCAAAGATTGTTTATCATGAAGTAAGCCTCAAAAGGCAAGACTGGGAAGCACAAATACCTTCAGAGCTAGCAAAGCCATGGGAGTCCTGGATCAAAGGCATTGAAAGACATCCAGAACCAACGTATAATCGATGTGTCATCTAGCATTTAGATGAGCCTATACTTGATATCCACCCTAGTGGGGTAAGCAAATGCTTATCAAAGGAACATAACGCACTCCTTTGGTCCACTAGCCTCTAGGCCACCCTTGAGCAAGGTGTAGCACCTA
>OLMO02000252.1:7981510-7996976 GCA_900291935.2 Cassiopea xamachana
TGTGTCTGCCAACGATAAATCAATCAACAGCATCTGGCTTTAGCTTCCGTTTCCTTCGAAGTTTGGTAGCGATTTCCCGATTCTTCGTAAAGTAGCTCTCATTGAAATGGTCAGAGCAAAGAAAAGACGAGTTGGTGCTGCTCCACTTTGGCCTATGTCTTCGCACAAACCTGACTCAAGCTTGGTGTCTTTTCCTGTCTTTTCCCTTCAGTGGAAACGTATGAACGGATTTCCCCTCTGTATGCTGACCATTTTTGCAGCTTATTCCGTTCGGGAGACCAGCCACACAGTACCGTCCTCCACGACGTTTGCAGGACTTGCTAGTGGAATCTATGCTATCGAGCGATCAAAATTCTTTTGCATACTCGTTATGACATCATGCGCAGTAGCTAGAATTCGCACTGGAAATGCCAAAATAGCGAAGTTTGAGGGCTCTTAGCTTTGTTTCTATATGAGTTATGATACTTTAGTTTGTAGCATGATGATCACAGCACAAAGTTGCATTAGAAAATGCAAAAAGTTAAATTTCGAAATTTTGGATGCATAAGCACTTTAAAAGACATGAAGTACTAGATTTTATAAGAGCCGATTACCCTGGAGTTTCATAAGTCAAAGACGACGTTTTCAGTACCTTGAGCAGGGGCGTAGCTATGAAAACTTTGTTAGGGGGCACAACGTGTAGGTTTGCCAGCAAAAGGGCGTGCCACAGGGTGTGGTCGTTGTAAGGGCGTGGCTCGGCCCCCAATTTACAGTCGTACCCCTTTTTGGCAAATCTCTCAAACAAACTCCACACTTAAAACCACAAACGAATATAAACCGAACGACTATAACAAAAAAACTGCTAAAGCGAACAGAAGAACTATTAAATTTCAAAAAAGTTATTCCGTCGCAACACGTCTTGACTTCAGTGTTGCCCAAGCTGAAGCTCCTGCGTTCTACTTTTATCTGTAATAACTTTCTCTGCAGTCTTTCGTCCAGCATTTTGGATCGAATTATTGTTTTTACCAGCTTCAATTTGCTAAAACTTCTTTCGTTCTTTGCAACCGTAACAGATGCTGTAAGCGCAAGGCGGTATGCTTTCGCCGTTAATGGAAATGTTGCTTTATTTTCGTTGGCAAATTGTCCAATATCCGACATTAATGTAAATCCTTTATTTTTTGCCTCCACAAAAAAACGAAAGACAGCCACTTCACTCATTAGAGTCTCAGGATCTGGTCGCATTTCCTCTGGAAAAAAACTTGCCAATGCTACAGACTTTTCAAGTTTAGGTTTATCCTTATTAAGCCCTAGGCATTCTATTATAGGCTGCACTGTTTTTTCCAACAGTTCAGATAAACCTCTAACAAGAAGGAAATCTGGGCATCCAAGACTGCCTTGAATTCCCTTCGATAAAATGTATGCATATCAAATGCTGCTGACGATCCTGGGTTGTCATCAATTCTTAGAGGAGGTTGCTTGCGACGGTGATTGCGTTGAAAATCACTTATGGAGTCTAGGCTTTACTATCGGCGAATGCAATAGCTACATCTATTTTAGCATTGACATCTTCTCATTTACTGTTGATACTTTTCAATGTCTCCAATGTTGCATCCATTTCGCATCGTTTATATTTAATTCTTCTGACTGTAGCACTTCTGTTGATCTATGTGTTTTATTCATTATATGTTTTCCAAACATAAGTGTAATAATGAAGTCACAACGATTAATCTTGGTAAGTAGTTCAGCTGCCAATGTTTTCGTTTTCGCATCGTTAGAAGGCTCTCCTAACTGCTCAAGGCTCATAGCGATTGCATCAATGCTGTACCACACTGATCTGATTGATTCTGCGCGTGCAGTCCATCTTGTTTTGGATAAGTTTCTTAGCTGCAAAGTGTTATCCAACTTTAAATGCTTTATACATTCATTAAGAGAAGCTGAACGCTTTGTGCTGCTTGTGAAAAAGACATATATCTCTTCCAAAGCGTCAAATAAATCTTTCATGATAGGACTTGCATTGCAGCTGTGTTCTTCTGCGGTGTTGGTTCTATGTGCCAAACAAGGAATATATGGCACAGTTCTACCAAGCTTATCCTGGAGCTTCCTCTGAACACCGTTAAACTTTCCGGACATGGCAGCAGCATAGTCATCGCTTTGAAAGCACATACCATCTGTGCTTACCTGAAGATTATTAAGAGTGTCAATAATCTCATTTGCTCCTCCTTCTCCTCTTTTATCTTTTGCTTCTCCAAGAGAAATAAGTCGTTTAGTTGGCTGGCCTGACGAACTGACATATCTACAGGCAAGGGCAAGCCAACCCTTGTGAGAAACATCTGGGGTGGTATCTGCCATTATTGCATACATGCCAGCTTCTTTTCTCTCACTGATAATTTGACGTTGCACTTCTTTTCCAATGATATCCATAAACTCATTTTGAGATTGGGCACTTAAGTAGGTGACGTGTTATGAACGCAAATGCTTATCTTACAGCCATTGCTTCATTTCCATGCAATGCCTTGATAACAAAAGCACAATCTGTCTAAAATTACCATCTTCATCACTGCCATGTCCATGGAAAGAGAGTCCCTGTCAGCCGAGAACCTTTGTGACATCAAAAAGAATTTCAACAACTTTCCTATTTCTTTGGCGAGTTTCCTCTTCTTGTATGAGAGCTTTTCGTCGATCTTTGTTGATCATGACATCCACATGTCCTGTCACACTCGAAAAGTTTGCAAATGCATCCAATGAACTCTGGTGGCTTTTTGATGAAAAATATAAGGCTAACTTTCCTTTTTCTTCGTCCCAACGGTCTTAAATTTATGCCAGGAGCGAACTCCGCTTTTTACTCACTGTCTGATTTTTCATGTCCTGGGCCATCGGAAAACAATGAGCAAACAAAGCAAAATGCTGCATCCTTCGTTTTGCTGTACTCCAAATAAGGGCAATGTTTGAACCATTCAGGATTAAAACGGCATTGTCTGTGAACAGATTCCAAAATAGCTTCATTAGTTGGATATCTGTTTAGAAGTGGTTCATCTGGTCCAACGAGAATCAAATATTTCTTTTGATTTTCAGATAACTTCGGTGGTCTTTCACCTGGATCACGAGAAGGTAATATCATGTCGACTTCATCCATAACGATTTCTGCCTTTGCACTTTCAATTTTCCTCAAAACATTTGACGTTGTTTTCAAAACTTTTTTGGCAGCTTCTTTGACTTTAGATGTAGCAGATACTATCTTCCACAGACTTTCGTCTTGGTCTGGACATGCAGCCATTTCAATTTCTTGCAAGATTGCATTACTTTGTGACAAATGCTTTAACATGTATTGAAACTGTCCCACACAAGTAAACCAGTCTTCGTCATCACCACCATCATCGTCGTCGTTACTATCATTCTCATCATCATCGTAATCATCATGCTCATCGCGTAAGACATCTAGATCAATATGACCATCAACCGTTTCCACAGACTGTTCTTGAGGGGCTTTTTCCACAATATGGTTCTTAGCTTTGTAATATTCAGCCTTTTCTTGTGTAAGATCTTGATCTTCGTTTTCAGCATGTTTAAGGTTTGATGATGCTTTTGTCTTACTGGCAGAGTCAATCTATCAAAAGACAACATTTCAATTTTCAAAGCTAATCTCGAGAGCTTTCAATGGCTAAATATTTAACAATTTAATTGGTCCATCTTAGTTTTTACATTAAAGTCATTATTGTACCAACTTAAAAGAATTTCAAATTAAAAGATAATGATGAGCAACAACGAGACTAAATAGAGTGAAAGAAATGTGAAATGTACCCAATTTTGCATCAATATGTAGTCCAAAAAGTTGTATTAATAAGTTTTGATATCCAAAAGAAGCTTTTGAAATATTGTTTTTACAAACCTATCTCCGATTCCGCGTTTTTTTCCAGTACAAACCTATCTCCGATTCCAAGTCTGTATCGGATTTTGGTACTTTGAAAGTTTTAAATGTGTTTGAAAAGTTTTAAACAATTATGAAGAAAAATAAGAAGCGATAAATATATAAGAAGGCTTGAAGAAGATACACAGAGCACTTTAGGTGCCTAATTGCTCGCACCCCCAACTAATTCCCTTTTTCAAAATGCTCTTAATTCCTTCTCTTGTTAAAACCATTGCTTCTAAAGATTTGAATAAGTATTTGTCTTGATATTTTACTTTAATAACTATGAATTTCTTGGACTGACTTTCATGGGACAACTCTATCTGTTGAATTCTCTATTTGTAGGAGTTTTGCGTCCTTTTAACCATGTTGTTGCAATCCTGCGTATACTCATGGCCCCTATTGTTTATTCTCACCCCCCATTAGATTTTGAAATAAAAACCCCTCCTCCTATTCGGAATTCCCCAGCAATTAGGCACCGAAGAGCAGCACATAAATGTAATATTTACCTTTTTCTTCTTTTCTGCACAAAATTTGAATGGATTCTCTACTGCATTAACTGATTCATACCCAACATGCTTACTTCTTGCTAGAAGATTTCCATGTTTCTTCTTATTATGCTTTTGTCGATAATCATCGTCAAATTCCTCTTTACAAACAAGACATCTAACTCTATTCCTTTTTCGTTTGCGTTTTTTCGTTTCATCCATCTTTTCCTAACCGGTATACATCCAATCAATCTCTATGGCCTTTGAAACTGTTTTAGAGGGTAGAAATTGACAACCGCAAAGGACAACGTGGTTTTCTTCCTTTGTCTTAATCGAGCACTAGCACCTTTTAAGACAATAGCGCTTCTGTTGTTAGTGGCAAGGCATTAAGTTCATGTAAAACTATCGCATATGTGTCTCTTCCGTTATAAAGCCGTTAATTTCCTTAGCTTTAGGACGTTCATTTCCTTTATAATCAATATGCTATAATCGTTTGCAAGTTTTTTAAAAAATACGCCGAAAAAAAGCAAAACAAAACAGTCGCAAAATCTTATCGTTTGCCGACGAAACCTTCGTTGTGCCGACAGACATAAGATTGGGGGTAGAATCCCTCTGTACCCCCCTATAGCGACGCCCCTGACCTTGAGATCACTATAAACTTAACAGTCGCTGAATTTCAAGAAGCCGTTGAAGAAGAACTGCGTGGTCCTGGTAAATTTTTGGGCTACCGAGTGATAAAGCAGAAAGTTCGAGAGACTTGTCATGGTCTTTCTTTAAAGTGCTTATGCATCGAACATTTCGAATATACTTTTTTAGCTAAAATCGAAACTTCGGTCTTTCCAATGCATGAATATCATATTATTTTTGTTCTTATCATATCAAAGGTGTAGAAATTAGCGCTTGTCTTGAGGCAATAGGTGCGAATTTTGATAGCCATTGCATCATGTCATTACGAGGATCAAACCGAGTGCATTCTTTAGGCCTATATCAGTTGATTAACAAAGCGTAAGAAAGCTTCTCTAATTAAGAAAGATTCTAATTAAAATGGCAAACAGTGACTGTGAATCATCATTTTATGGTGAAGCTACTGATTATCGATTAGAAGATGATGGCAATGATGGCCGTCCTTGCACAGTCAGGCATACGATTCGGATGCCCAAGATAAAGAAATTGTTGAGGCCAATGACCACAATGGACTGCTACCACAAACTAATGAGGCGTGATTTGAGAGGCAAATCCAAGTTCAGGAATGGTGAGTACCAGTATCTATTACGTATTGCAGCTCATAGCTTGTCAAATTTTGTAAGCAGTCACTTAGGACCTATAAGCAAAGCGTTAAAGCTGTACAACGTGTAGGGTAATGGCTTCTGCGTTAGATGAAGTAGAAATTGCATTGATTAGAGTCTTCTACTTTACTCTTTGATCTTCTAAGCCAACTGATCCTTTTCTGATAGAATACAATTTTCTTTTCCAAAACTGGACATCCGGTACAAACAGTATTAGTGCTTGCGAACATATCTTCCTCCTCCATTGTGTCATTCATTTTTGAACACATATCACGGATAGTCTATGAAAGGAATTGAAATACATTGCTATGGCATTATAATTTTCCTTTACTAGTAGGCCATTTCCAATCTACCAACTTAACATATCTCTCTGCCCTGTTTTCCTCAACGTTGTTAATTGTTACTACTTGACCAGGGTCTAAAACACAAACACATAGATAAGTCTCACCTGTCTTTTAGCTCTATCTGTCAGTGACTGATCAATGTTATCTGCTGTGTCTGCCAACGATAAATCAATCAACAGCATCTGGCTTTAGCTTCCGTTTCCTTCGAAGTTTGGTAGCGATTTCCCGATTCTTCATAAAGTAGCTCTCATTGAAATGGTCAGAGCAAAGAAAAGACGAGTTGGTGCTGCTCCACTTTGGCCTATGTCTTCGCACAAACCTGACTCAAGCTTGGTGTCTTTTCCTGTCTTTTCCCTTCAGTGGAAACGTATGAACGGATATCCCCTCTGTATGCTGACCATTTGTGCAGCTTATTCCGTTCGGGAGACCAGCCACACAGTACCGTCCTCCACAACGTTTGCAGGAATTGCTAGTGGAATCCATGCTAACAAGCGATCAAAATGTTTTGCGTACTCGTTATGACATCATGCGCAGTAGCTAGAATTCGCACTTGAAATGCCAAAATAGCGAAGTTTGAGGGCGCATAACTTTTTCCATATGAGTTATGATACTTTAGTTTGTAGCATGATGATCACAGCAAAAAGTTGCATTAGAAAATGCAAAAAGTTAAATTTCGAAATTTTGGATGCATAAGCACTTTAAATCAGTATCATTCGGCCATTCTTTGTTTCGTATGTGACCTTCCGCCATTCTTGTTTTGATTCATTGTTTAGAGACCAGTGTTGAACACCGATTGCGGTTATCAAAACCTCGGTTTTTGCGGTTTTTTGGTGCGGTTTTTGCGGTTTTCATACAATGCCTTTTCTGACATGTACTGTAACTGTATGAGAAGTTGTTGGCCTTCTACGTGTACACCAGTGCTTCCACTTTGAAAAATAAATTTCCTTCCAGCTTTGATATTATTTCCTTAAATTTCCTTCACAAAATTTCGAAATTTCCTTCCAATTTCCTTCCACCTTGAGGCCAACAAAGTTATCCTATCAAAGTTATCAAAGTTATCATTGAGCATTGTCACTGAGGAGGTTGCCGAACAGTGTTTCCACTTTGAAAAATAAAATTTCCTTCCAGCTTTGACATTATTTCCTTAAATTTCCTTCACAAAATTTCGAAATTTCCTTCCAATTTCCTTCCACCTTGAGGCCAACAAAGTTATCCTAAAATTAGTGAAAATGGCCGTAAAATGACGCGTAACCAGCTCTCAGTGTTTCGTGCATATCTTAAAATAGTTTTAAATGATAATTTATGTAAATTATGCTATGCAGCTGTTTAATTATTTTGATTTGAGCTTGACGCAAACACAAGGAGAAATTAAATATGTTTGAATATTGATGAACAAAACAAAAAAGTTGATTTTATTGCATTTTTTCAACAAAACAATTAAGCGAGATATTAAAAATATAAGAACATACAATAAATAACAGAAGAAATCAGAGCAATAATAATTGTTCTTAATGTAAATGTAATTGTTACAAGGCGAACTACAAATCTTGCAAGGAAGCTTTTTTAGTTCTCGGGCCTCCACATCTGTTGCATTTGCCTTCATTCTGGAAGCTATTTTTTACAATTCGAGCGGGCAGTTGTTGACTAAAACAACTCAAAACTGTATTTTTCTCCTTTTTGTAGTGAGTTTTCGAATTTCCTTAATATTCCTTATATTTTACACGAATTTCCTTCTTTTTCCTTCTAAATTCGATTTCCTTCTGATTTCCTTCTGAAGGTTGAAAGTTCCTTAAAAAAGGAAATTTCCTTCCAAGTGGAAGCACTGGTGTACACTAGCAGCAAAAAGCCTGTTAAAGAAACAAACTTCAAAGCATAAAAATTACTAGTAATCACAAGAAGGCCTGCAGTCGTTCATTCGGAATGAGTATTTGGATTGTTTGGATATCGATATTTGTATATTTCAGCCAAATGGCCCTGCTCGGGTCAAGCAAGGCACTCCTGAGGGTAAACTTAATGTAATAAAAATCGGTGGAATTAACGACCAATTGTGAATCGCAAAAACCCAAACAAAAAGTTGATCAAAGAACATGTGAAAAATCGTCTGTTAATTTTACAGCATAGTCACGGCCGAAAACTTGCAAATGCTGGGTACTTGATTCATCAAGCTCGCGATCAAGCTCATAGATTACACCAATAGGGAGGTTTAGATCCAGTACGAGTACCAGTTTTCAACTGCGCAACCGATCTACGCATATTGATAGGGAATCACCGTCACAACTCGTACTCGAAGCAGTCTGTCTAGTAAGAGTTTCTCAGCAAATCTCGTACTGAACAGAACGAGTTTGGAATTGATAATATTGGCCAAAATAAATGTGCAATTCAAAAGCAATTGCCTCGATAAAAAACAGATGTTCAAAGGCAACCTCTTGTTTTGAAAAGGAGCACAATGTAAAGGCTTATTTAAGAGCTGTTGTCGTGGTACCACTCAGTCATAGTAAACTTCTGGAAAGGGCCTAGCCATGGAAGGGGACTAAGTGGAAAGACTTTCACAGGACGTATATTCCAAAGTTGAGCGAGGGACTAAAGTTATTAAAATATTTCAAGAATAATCCGACAGCATCCTCACGACTCAGAATGTCCTTCTTTTTTCAAGCGAATTTCAGACAGCGATTCATCTTCATTCACGATAGCGAAACTTCAGTAAAAGAAGGCACTGGCTTTCGAGGGATATAGGAATAGCTTCGTGTTTATCTTCAGAGTACGATAGGATCCTACAATTCACTAAACCCTTTGAATGTATACGCAGATCTATTGATGTCAATAAATCCCAGGGTTGTTTTGAAGGCGGAGATATCTAAACACATGAAGTTGCAGTACGAGTACGAGTTCGAGTGTTGAGCTACGCGGGGGGTGAACTCGTACTCGTACTGCATCTAAACCTCCCTAATATATTCAAGGAAGCGAGATAAGAAATTCTGCGAAGATTTATGGTGTTAAATCAATTTATGTACGATAGAAGAAACTACTATAGTAATACTGTAGCTTTTACGATAAGCAAGATACGTCTAAGTGCCCTCTCAGTACTTGACAAGATGCCTTGGCCAGTATCTCATTGCAAGTACTAAGTATAGGAGAAGTAAATTCCAACCTCGATATCGCTTGGATAGATAATTTTCTGCATTGACATGTACCCTATTTATTGACTTGCTCATTGTTTTACGTGTGTACGTAAATAGTATTCTAACATACGAATGCCTGCCATATTTCCCGTATTTTACCCCTTGTCCCGAATTCCTCACGCATGATTATCTTCACATGAAATTCTTGCATTCATTAGTTGCAAAAGCCATTCTTGTATCATAACTTTATATTGGATACTTTTCGCATGTTTCATGCAATGAGAAAAATAAGCTGCTAATTCATCAAATTCGCCTACTTGCTCACCATTCCTTCCCTCCCACGATGTGCAATGGAACTTCTTATTTGAAGCATGGCAAGAATGATACCATGGTTCGTGCATTGAATTACAAATTGTTCAACAGACAGGAATTGAAGCATAAATCATAGCTTGGTTTTGGTGCAATAAAAGCGCAGCTTGCCATTTCTTCCCCCATTTCTTTGGATGTAACTTGGCAGGCCTGCATACGTGTCAAGATGCGAAGGAATTCTGGTCAATTTTGATGAGTTTGCCAGATGTCGGTTTTTGCGGTTTTGATGGTTTTCGGTTTTTGTGGTTTTGCCGTGTTCAACACTGGTAGAGACATAAAGATTCACAAAGCCTTGATTAAAGAAATGGAGAGCCTGCCTGCAATTTCCAGCAGCAATAAGATCAGAGAAATTCACAGCTTTTACAACAAGCTATCCAGGATCATAAGAAAATTGGTCACAATGAAGAAACTGGAGACTGCACAGAGCTTCGTCTACACCTTGATGGATAGATTGAGTCCCATAAAGAATGCACCGGTGCAAAAGGAAGACAAATGGGAAGAATGGAAGCTAGAGGAATTGGTGGAAAGCTTCAGACAATACGCTGACATAAACCCTCTGAAATAAGATGAAATTGGGATCTCATAAGACCAATCTCTGTGGAGAAAAAGAAGTGAAGGCAATCAGGACTGGAGAGGCAAGCGGGACACAATGCATCTGGCAAGCGCTCAAATACCACCAAGAAGAGCCATCAGTTGTGTGTACTGTGGGTTGTCAAATCATAGAAGCCTTAACTGCTTCAAGATGCTGGATGTTGCTAGCAGGAAGGAATTCTTCAAGAAGAACAAGCTATATTTCCCTTGCACTGGCTTTGGACATATTGCTGCAAGATCTGGAGCAAGGGGATGTACCAAATGCAGTGGTAAGCACCCTACATCAATCCAGAGCCAAGCATCCAATATCAAGCCATAACACAGCCCAAATGCAGAACAGGGGAAGAGAGCGGTACATACAAATACAGCAATTTATGCAACCTTGGTGACAAAGGTAAATGGAATACCCGCTCAAGTTATGATTGACTTTGGCTCTGGAAGATCATATATTTGCACAAGCCTGCTGACCGAACTGAAGTTGAACCCTTCGAGAGTTGAAGAGGATTATAGAACATGTGTATGGTACATTAAACAGGCGTGTTGAGGTCTTTGAAGTAAAACTGGCATCTGAAGCAGTGGATGATTTTGAGATGGATCTTACGTGCATCAGTTGAGAAAAGGAAATCCCGATGTACCTACCAAATCCAGGAATAAAAGGCCTCAAAGGAAAGCATGAGCGTTTTTTCATATGCCTGAGCTTCAGTGATGAAAGCGCACAAGAAGACAAGCTGGCCAGTTCATTTGATTTTGGGTACATCTGACTTCCAAAGGATCAGAACAACAGAGTCCCTGGTACTAGGAACTGATCCCAATCACGATCGAGTGGCAGAATTTACTATGCTTGGATGGATATTTAGTAGAAGAAATGGTGGTAGAGATGTCCAATCAGAGAAGAGCCTACTTATGAACTTAGCAAAAGACGAATTCGAACAGATGTGTTTGCTCGAGGTGCTTGGACTATCTGATGAAACCAGTAAAGACGAGAGTTCCATGAAAACTTCAAGAGAAATCTGAAGTGTCTGGATGATGGAACCTACTCAACATGGTTGCCATGGAAATTGGATCATTGCAAATTACCCACAAATAAAGATCTTGCAATGGGCATATTTCGAAGCATCACTAAAAAACTGGAGCAACTAAAGAAGTTGGAAAAGTACAATGACGTGATGATGGAGCAGCTAAGGGAAGGCATATTGGAAGAAGTTGCAAAGGAACAAACTGGTGACATTGTTCCTTATATTCCCCACCAGCCTGTTATACGGGAAGAAGCAGAAGCAGTACTGCTCACCTCGTGCCAATAGTCAAGAACCGTCATTGAATGACTGCCTAGAAACTGGACCACCATTATAGCCACATATTTTTGACATATTGCTGCGAAACCGTATGAAGAAATATTGCATTACTGGTGATGTAAAAAAGGCATTTCTTTAGATAAAATTAGATCTAGCAGACAGAGATGTGCAGAAGTTGTTTTGATACAATAACATAGTGGAAAGAAAGATCATTGAATACCGGTTCATCAGAGTCATATTTGGTTCAGGCCCAAGCCCGTACACCTTGGGGGCCACGTTTGAAAAACACCTTGCTCAGTATAAAGAGGAGTTTCCACAGACAGTGAAAGACTTACAGGAGAATACATATGTGGATGATGTCCAGGTTGGTAGAGAAAGTGAACAGGACCTCATAAAACTCAAAAATGAAGCCACAAAAATCATGAATAAAGGAGGGTTTTAATTGCACAAATAGCACACAAATGCCAAAATTCAAGATGAGACTGATATAAGGGAAGAGAATGAACTAGAAGAAACCAAGTTTGCAAAGGTCAGTGTTGGAACAAGTCCAAGCAAAACCAAGATTCTTGGTACACCATGGAACACCAGCAGCGATCAGCTTACAATCAGTTTCTCAAAGTATGTGAAGAAGGAACACAGTGCTGCAATACCCAAAAGAAAGATACTCTCAACAAGCAACTCTGTGTTTGATCTTTTGTGCCTAGCATCACCTGTAACAACAGTGGAAAAATCCTGTACAGCCAAGTCTGGCTGAAAAAGTGCTAGTGAGATGAAGAAGTACCAGCCGAGATCAGCAATCTATGGCAAAAATGGATAAATTGTTTGGCAAAAACACCTTCAGTATCTGTTCCAAGAAGTGTGGTCAGTGCTAAAGTGGTCAAAATGGAATTGCATGGATTCTCAGATGCAAGCAAATAAGGTATTTCAGCAGCAGTCTACATTGTAGTATTTTATTCCAGTTCAGTAGTGAACCAACAATTGCTGGTATCAAAGTAGCGAATTGCTCCAAAGAAAAGCATACCTTGCCTTGAACTTGTTTGTGCACATACGCTTTGCTGCTTGGTGAATCATGTGAGAAAAGCACCGGAAGATTAATTGATCGAGGAATTCCATGGATGGATTGACAGCATGACAGTCTTGCATTGGTTGCTAGACAAGAGCATATGTTCCCGGTTTGTGCAAAACAGGACAAGTCTTATTGGTGAAAGCAACTTTACTGGATGGCATTATGTTCCTACTGGAGGGAATCCAAGCTATCTAGGAAGCAGAGGATGTAATCCAAAGAAACGGTTATCGAAAATGCAATAGATGGTCTACTTCAAAAGCACTCGTTTTGGAAAACGATGAGGATAACTGCATACATTTTGTGATTCATCACAAACTGCAAGGGAAAGAAAAACCAGAAAGGTGCTCTGACAACAGAAGAGGTTCAAAATGCAGAGACCATGTGGATCAAAAGAGTACAGAACTCACAAGAGCTGAAATGTGACATTGAATTGAAACAAGATGCAACAGGAATTTTGAGATGTACTGTACCTAACTACCACCCTGCCCAGAAACCACAAGTATGTCAAGTTACTTTTTAATCACTACCAGAAGAGGCTTCTTCATGGGGAATATCAGTGATAATGTGCAACATACGAGGAAGGTTTTGGATATCGAAACTGCGGTCTTTGGTAAATAGACTGGCTGGCCAAATCCTTGCTTCCAGCTCTCAGAGCCACACTGAAGACTCCTTTTAAATATACTGGCGTTGATTTTGCAGGGCCTATTATCTACCGGGAGAACAAGAAAGCAATTGCAAAGTCATATGTGGTTCTTTTTACATGTTCAAAAACCAGGGCAGTACATGTAAAGTTATGTAAAGATCTGATAGCAGAGGAATTTAAGCGGGCCTTGAAAGAACTTGTAGCCAGAAGAGGTACCCCTATAGCGATAATCAGCGACAATGGAAGGACATTTGTGGCCACCAGCAAATTCTTAAAAGACTCAAGAAAAACGAAGCACTAATGAACTACATAGCAACCCAGAGGATTTTATGGAAGTTCAATTTATCACGTGCTCCATCGTGGGATGGCTTCGTTGAACGACTGGTTGGTATTATGAAGCGGAGTCACGCCAAGGCCATTAGAAGAAGCATGCCGAACTTTTCAGAGTTGGAGGGGGAGTAGAAGCTAGTACTCTCCTCGAAATTATCACATGATTTTTTGTTGAAAATCATTGTGAGCTTTTTAGTGTCACAGGGAAGTCTTTGGGTCTATAGTCAGGGCCTTATTACGCTCAAAGATATTCATTACAACTTTATTCTTATAAAAAGTGTGTATAGCGCATGCTATTTCTCAACAGTATTCCGCTCTAGGCACACCGAATGAAAACAGACATTCTACTTCAATATAGCAACATGAATAAAATTAACATTGCAAAGGATAACTGCTGTGAGTTAACAAAACAAACCAGAAAATAAAAAAACAAAATACAAAAATGAAATCCAATCAGCACAAAGTATCGAACATATCATCCAATCCGATTCCATCGTTCAGTGCCATCAGATTTGCTAGCAAGAATGACTGCATTAGGTTTGTGCACATTCGTAATTGTTTTATTTCCTATCATCACTAACAATTCGGCATTGTCAGTGTGACAAAGAAAAGCCATTGATAAAGGAATGCATGCCTTTTATAATAAACCTAGCTCAAGCCCTATGATCGAAATCGAACTTCCAATTCAATTCATGAAGTAAAAGGTAAGAGATATTGAAGATTGGACACTTCATTAACATTCAGCTGTGTGTTAGAAAACTACGAAAGAAGAAAGACGATAATTTCGTTCACTTACAAGAGGAAAATTCGCAATTATTATCTAACATTATTTACGCAAATTCGAGGAATTTATCGCTTCAATATATCACCTTGTAAACAAAAAGAGGCTTTGCTTCTTATTCATCTCTACTTAGCAATTGGAACTGGGACCCTTCTGGAGGAAATTCTCATCAAAAATTGGAGGACAAATTTAATTCCAGCGCTGGAAAACAGAAACAAAAACATGAAATTCACATCAGCCTAGTACTAAAAGTTTCTAAATTTTTGGCAGCATTTTAGTTCTAAAAGGTTCTCTAAAGTTTCTTTATTTAGCAAGCTGAACTGCAGCGAAAGCGTACGCAGAACGTGAATGTAGTAAATTATTCATCCTATAACAAACCAGCTGCGTCAGTGCACGTTAAATTCTAAAGCAAGGCCATTCAAGTGGCGGCCCACGCGCCAGATGTGGCCTGGAGGCCAGCTTCGAGTACCCTGCGCGAAGTTCAGTAAATGCAATAAAGTGCAAATCACAAATCTGTAGAACGTAGGCTTAACAAAAGCCATTCAGAAATCGACCTGATCTACACTGCAACCTCATTCATTCACCAATTTTCATCTATCATGTTCTACTTGGAAACAAGCCACTTTTGGTCAAGGTCTTGAGCGTGTAGCACAAACCTTCCCGTAGGGGCCCACTTTGCGAAATTACAAAATATTATTCACTATGAGTTGTGATTATTTGGCATCTGGCTATTATCTTTTCTATAGTGTGGTTAAATTGAGAAACTGAAGTTTTCCATTGTTAAACTAATAAGGTTCTAGCACATCTATCTTTCAAATAGGCATTTCCTGACATTGTAGACAATGTAATTGTAAATTTTTTCTGTGGACAAGCCCCTAGATACCCAATTTCGGTCTCAATATTCATGTGAAAAATACGCTTACGTGCAATTGACTGCCCCCCCCCCCATTCCAGTTCGTACGAGTCTACAGTAATGTACTGACAGCTCCAATATTGTGCGGCCCAGCTTAGTTATTGGTTTTGATTTGTGGCCCTATCATATCAGATGTAAACACAAGGCGTGAAGCTCTGAGTTATGGTTTTACCGGACTTTCAATGCTTTATTTTAATAATTTGATATCTTAGCTCTGTGGTATGCATATTGAGCACTCTTTTGATACTGTTACATTAAGCTTTATATATATATATATATATATATATATATATATATATATATATATATATATATATATATATATATATATATATATATATATATATATATATATATATAT
>OLMO02000252.1:8005778-8024413 GCA_900291935.2 Cassiopea xamachana
AGTTGACTTGTGTCAGAGTTCAGAGGAACTCAATGACAACAAATTACAATCATTCGACAACAAGGTCGAAGAGTTTTGAAGTTCGCAATTAGGTGTACAAAGATTTACGGATATATGTTTTACTTATTAGTTTAATTAAATACAGTTATCAATTTGTTCAGTTTATGTCAAGAAAGCGTCGTATATGTTTTTTGTATTTACTTCGAATCGGCTCGAACTATTCATCACAACATCTTGATTTTGTTTTAGAAGTTCCTACATTCGTGATATAAATGGCCAAGCCAATGTTATAGTGGGTGCCTTCTCGCAGTTACTCTGCTGTACCTAATAATCGGGGGCATGGAATAATTGGGGGGGTTGGAAAATTTTTCAAAAATTAATAATAGGGGGGTTGGAATAATAGGGGGTGGAGGTTATGAAAGGTTAAATTTTTTTTCACTTCAAAGTAAATAAATGTAATAAAACGAAAACCTAAGCTTAATAAATACTACAAACAATAAACTAAATTTCATGTTATTGTTTTTCTTCTCTAATACGTTTTTTCAGCGAAGCACGTGCAGCTTTATAAGTGTTTTCTATTTGGTTTCGAGCTGTAATAAATTGTTCAGATGTTTCGTATTTGTCTAACACTTTCTTTATTTCATCTAGAAATTCAGCATCTTTATTGATATTTTCCGATTTTGCAATACCGACAAGAGAGACAGAATTTCCTATAACAGCATTACATTCTTGAGTGTCTTTTTCTGTTACCTATTCTATTGATATTTCTCCGGTAAGAGCTTCAAATAGTTGATCCGCGTCAATTTCTTCCTCTTCCTCGGCTTCCTCTTCTTCTTCTTCTGCTATTTCTTCCCCATCAAATAATTCAGCACCTTCAGTATTTTTACCTCGTTTTATACATTTTGGTGGAATAAGTGCACCAATAACTTCTTCAAGAGTTTTCGGTGGTGGCTTAGCCGTCATTTTGTTTCTAAACTCCCTCATACTATCTCCAACAAGACCAAACATTTTGTCACGACAAAAAGTCTTCTGTTCCATCAAGAGAATTAGTTACCCAATTTGATTTGAAAGCTGCATTAGCATCTATTGTAATGGCTTTCTCAGAATCAACCAGCAAGCTCATCATTTCACTTCTGTTAGGCAGGCCCGTAACAGGTCCCAAATTTTTGGGGGGGCCAGGTTTGGAAATAGTTGCTACAGCAGTATCAAAAAAAGGCGCCACCATAGCAGGCGCTGACGTGCCAGAGAAATTCATCTATTTGTGGCCCTCGAAATTGGCTAAAGATGTATCCATTTTTTGAAAGAGCAGCAGTTGATGAAAAACAAATTCAAAATGTGAAATAGTTTCTCCTTCTATTAACAGCACTAAAGAAAAGTTCAAGATCAATAAAAAACATGTGTGATCGTTGAATTTATAGTTTGTGTGGCAACGCTTCCCGTTTCACCAGTTAAACCTCTGGTATCTTGTTGCCGAAAATGCCCGAATTTTACCACTCGTGATTGGTTCCGACTAATAAACTCGTTCGCCATGTCAATTATTGGTAAACTGTCAATTTTATCTTTGTGTACGTGAATCAACATGAGATCGTTTAATCTATCTTGCTTCATCGTAGACCGAAGATAAGTTTTGATTCTTCTGAGTCCAGAAAAAACTCTTTCGCCTTCTGCATTACTTGCTGGAGCCAATAGAATTAGTTTGATAAGCTTGACAACTTAGTTATCATTGTTCTCATTGGATAGCTTATCGAGCGAATCGATTTTAGAACATCACGAAAGTTGAACTGCTTTTCCACGTGAAGAAGAGCAGGTAGGATCTTCAGTTGGATTTCCAATTTATCCATGTCAATCTCATCTGCGTAAAGGCTACGGAAAGATGAACCGTCCGTGAAAACTTGCTCATCAAACAGATCAGCAGTGCTTTTACTAGATACAGCATTAGTGACAATAGTTTCCATACATTTTTTAATCTGGCTGATCAAATTGCTTTTCAATAGCATTGATAATAACGTCATAGCATTGAAAGTAGTAGGCTCGAAACATATCTTTCTCTGTCATGAAATCTTGATCTGGTTGATTGACATATCCGTAATAATCGGTCATGCGTTTTGGGTGGCTGCGCTTTCTTGGCATTTCCTACTCGTCGATCTCTAAAGTAGATTTCTTTTCCTCAATTTTTTTCCAAAACAAATCAAACTCTTCTTCGCAACGATCTTTTTTCAGCGTCTTCACGACTCCATTGGCACATTGTTGGGCCTCTGTCGCACAAAGCTCTGGAGACTGAAGTGTCTTACTTAGGATGTCGGTTTGAGACAAAATCTTGGCTCCGATTAAACACCCAAATAAAAAACTAAGTTTTCTCATGGTGGTTTGTATTCCTATCATTCGTGCTTTAATGTCAGTATCGGTTGTTGATGGAATACCGCTCTCCCAAACATTCATTAATTCTTTATGGTTGTTAATCAGTGAATTAAGAGTGTCACCACGGACGGTCCATCGCGTGGGGCAGAAAGCATGAACACTTTTGGCATCGTTTTCATTCTCCTTTCGCAGCTTTCGCAAAAGAGTTTCTCTTTGTGGGGACTTCTTAATCAGCTTGCAGAATTCTTTAGCGACGGCAAATGTTTCTGTTAAGGTTGGTACATCATTGCAAGCATCCTTCACTGATAAATTTAGTGCATGTCCGTAGCAATGTGTGTAGAGACATTTAGGATTTTGCTCCTTTATTTTTGCCGCTACTCCGTTCTTGTGACCTGCCATTACAGCCGCCCCGTCATAACATTGTCCTCGAAGATCTGATAGTTTTAGTCTCATTTGCTCAATGGCTGCTTTGATAACATCAACAATCATTTCAGACGTACATTTGGCAACAGGTTTCAATGATACAAAGTCTTCATGGGCGAAAAGCTCTTCATCAATCCAACGAATACAGATTACAACTTGTTCCTCATTGGAAACATCCGCAGATTCGTCTGCTATAACGGTGTAAAACTCCGAGCTGAGAATACGCGATGAAAGTTCTTTTAAGATATCAAGTGCTAAGACTTGTAACATTTCATTTTGCATTTTTGGTGAGATATATTTGTCAGTACTCTGGTCAAGCCAAGATTGAAGGTCTCTTTGGTTTTCACATCGAAGAAGAATAAGTTGATGAAAGTTTGAATCAATTTCAATATTGTATTCTTTATTCCAGCTTCCACGTAATGGTAGACCTTGACGTGCAAGGAAACGAATATTCGTTAAGATTTTCAAGAGCATTTGGCGGTTCTTAAATCTTTGCTTCTCTGCTTCAGTTGATACCATATCAAAAACATCAGGCTGGTTTGAACTACTTTTAACGTAACGAATGGTGGCCTCTTTGTGTGCTTTCGACATTTCATGTTTTTGGAAGCCCCGTGCCTTTTCGAGAGCGTGCTTCCAATTCTGATAACCTTTTTTGAGAAACGCGTCTCCTTGAGATAAAGACTGTGTAGAGAGAGAATTTGTCTCGGCAGCTTTGACGCATGTAAAACAAAAGGCTGCTTGCAATTCTTCGTCATAATGCAGCCAAGGGTACAAATCAAACCAACTTGGCTGGAAGCTTCTTTCATGTCCAATCTTCCCTGTTTTTGTAAATTCGACATTTCTTGGTTGATTTGGAGAATCGTGACTTACTTCAAAAATATGATTAATTGTTTGCTTCGGTATTGTTACATTGCTGCTTGATGTAACTTCACTGGAAATTTCAGACGATGAAGCTTCAGCTTCACTACAAAGCAAAAAAAGTCAATTCTTAATTGTTTTTCCAAAAAAATACCAAAAGTAGCAAAAAAGCCATGGGGAGGTTATTGTTGAAATTTTCACAGAACAAAAGGTTAAAAACTAAATAAAAGTTAAATACCTGCTTTCATCCGACGTTGTCTTTTCCGTGTTAATTCCCCAATTAATTTTGGTTTGCTTCATGGTTGAAATGGTACTTCACTTCACCTAAGCGGTCCGATCAGTATATCAGAATTCAAACACTGAAACTCTCAAGTTGAGATAATATTTCTGATTCTTATTCCACTCATGACCTCCACTCAACTCGACTCTAAACAACTGAACTTATAAAACGTAATTCGACAATAATAACATGAACGTCAACTGTAAATTTACTACTTGATTGATTAATAGATTGAAAGTAAAATAAAACAGCGCCGTACCGAACCCGTCCCTGCAGTGTAGCTGCCAGTGCAAATCTGCAAAGAGTGCCGCCGTGCAGGGAAGGTTTCCGGACAATGGTAGTTGTAGCAAGTATAAAACATTTAACCAACGAATCTTTTTTGCTGCACACTATATTCAGTTTTTCTTCTATGATTCACGAAAAATAACTACGTATGATGAATATTATTACGCTTACACTATGAACGACAGCTATAATTCTGATCTAAATTTTACTGAGATATACACTTATTTGGTCAAAGAAACCAAGTCAAAATGTAAGATTACGAAATGTAAATAAAGATTACGAAATTGTCTAGAACTAGCCTCAAAATACGTAATAATACGTGAGAATGCGTCAATCAGACAAGTGTTGGTTCCGGTTTTTCGAAGTCATCCACATTTTGTGTTATTGCATTCTGTCATCTCCATAGCTGCTGTCATCATCTCTTTTGTTATAGTAATGAATGTATCAGTGTTATGTCTGAGATTTACCATATTATAATTTTTTTCTATTGACACACATTTGAAAATTAAGAAAGCATTTTCGACAAAATTTTGGGGGGGCCGCGGCCCCCCCGGCCCCATAGGCTGTTACGGCCCTGGTTAGGAGACGGAACTTTATTTGGATCTTTGGATAGTTTTTCAAGCATCAACGCAGATTCTTTTTTTCTGTACTCACTCTTCAACTGCTTATGCAAATGTGTGTCATTGACTTGCATGAATCCCGTAATGCCTCCACCAAATATTACCAAAATATATCCTCCACTCCAAAGTGCCTTTCTTACTTTAGGCATTAAATGAACTGCGTCGTCATCCAAAACATAGATTGCAAAGTTAGCGTAGCTAAAAATGTTGAAGCGGTTTAGCAGGTGCTTTATTGTTTCAAGAAGCTGTTCCAAGCGGTAAGAACCTTTTGGTGACCATTGTTAATGTATATTTGGTGGCGTTGTTAGTTTAGGAGGTCTTTTTCCAGTTCCTTTAAAGACAAACTCAGAATGTAAATTCGCTACTCCATCAGTTGCAATTTGTGTAAATACAGTAACACGCTCTCTAGATAGATGGTGGTTTTCTTTAACAAAAACTTCTTTGTTTTTAAAGCTTAGGGTAGCCTGTCCACTTGATTCATTTCGATGCAATGGCATTTGATCCCCATTTATTATTGGTGGATCAACACCAAATGCTTTAATGAAGTAATATCTCAGACTCCAAATATTATTGAGATAATCTTGAACTCGGACAATATAGTTTTCTTTAGATATAGAATACCGTTTGTTTGGTTTTCGTAATGAAATCCCATATTCTTGTTCCCAGCCTTTAATCCATTGGTTGGAAAATTGAAGTTTTTCTTCTTCAGGAGTACCGGGATGTTGTTGTAGCCAATCTTTATAATACTCTTTAGCTTTTAACACAAAAAGAGATTTTGGCAACCGTGCTTTCAAACTTGTTCTAACATAAATGAACCATTGAAATGAAGCATCTCTTACTTCTGGAGCTCGAGACTTGCGACCTCCACCTGAGGATCGAAACTTTTTCGATAATGTACCATCCTCAAGATCACCTCTCTCTAGTTTTTCATAACATATTTTAGCAAGTTTGCAAGCCATTTTTATTTCTTGACTGTCGGACTTTGCATTACTTAAATTCGAATAAAAGCTCCGAACTGCTTTTGTTAAGTAACCATGTTTTGGTTGATTAGGTACATGACGTTTTCTTTTAGCATCCCAATGGGTTTTGCCTTTTAAAGCTTCAACTTCTACTAAATACTGTTCTTTGAATTCATTAATTTTCAAACCTAATTCTTGTTGTTCATCCAGGGAGTATTTTTCGTAACTTCCTTCATCTCCAAATATGCGTGCCATGATTTTTAAGTCTTCTTGTTTTGAAATTTCTTTTATCAAATGCATTTAAACAAAAAGTCAAAATTTTAAACACCTTTTGTTCTTTAAAAACATTTTGCGTTCGAAGCAACGTTCGAAAATGCTAAACAAACGATATGTTGTTTGTAAACTTTGCAAACTGTGTAATGATAATGAGTAATAACATTTGCTAGAAATATTGTCCAAAAATTTGGACAGTTTGCGTTTTAGTCACCAAAATTAATAATAGGGGGGTTGGAAAATTTTTCAAAAATTAATAATCGGGGGGCGATTATTCGGTACACTAGAGTATATGACAATTCAATGTTTCTCACAATTGTTCAAAGTTCCTGTATAGAGGAAACTTTCTGGCTTTTCACGTCGAAAAGCCGTTGATTTAGTAGATGATATAAGCCATTAGAATGCAAAAGCTGAAGTGAGGTAAGCACTGAACATTGGAATCAGTAGAATGTGTTAAAAAACCTGCTTTAGGAAGCATTCAAAAAGTGGCGGCATGCATTGAGGGCCAAACTCGCAAGATAAAGGGCCACTACGAGCACTACCTCTTGTGAAAAGTGGAAGAGACATGACCTGGCGTGTTGTGAAAGGGATTCGGAAGGGCTCACCACCTTGCTGACGCTATGAGAGCTTTTTGGGGATGCAGCTCCCTTTAATGACCGCATGTTAGACTGGAAAAGTTCTTAGCTAGGCCTATGCATTTGACAGTGAAAAGCTATCTGTTTTAACAGTGAAAATTCATCTGTTTTAACGATGAAAAACTATCTGTAATGGGTCTGTCAAATATTCGTCAGTTTTGTCATTATTATGGTACCGTAGGATTTACGTAGTGCAGTTGATTTTGACAGCCAATTGTACATTACCTAATGCAGGGGTCGGGAACCTTTTTGACTGAAAGAGCCAAAAACCCCTCAAGTTTCAAAATCTAATCCTAAGAGAGCCATATGTATCTTTTAATACCAAACAGAGCTAAATGGAAGAGGAAGACCAACAATTGTAGAGAATAATAAGACTGAATTTATTTTGAACAACATTGCTATAACAAAGTAACTTAATAACATGAAAAGTTCTTCTTAATTATTTTGCTACTAAAGGTGCTCTTACACGGGGTTGGCGAACAAGAGTGAATCAATACAAAGCCAAATGTGACGTGATCTACAGATCTGAAATAGGAGAAGAGTACCAGATTGCTAAATTCCCAAGTGACTTATTCTTGAAGATGTAAAATAAATACCGATTCGCACTCATTCGCCGCCCCCTTGTGAAAGCACTTTAACATGAAGCCTGAAGGTTTTTTTTATATCTGTCCATTTGAGTTTACTTGCCAGCTCTGCTTATTCATCCACATGTCTGAGGCCTTCAGGTCGTAAACTTCTTATCTAAATGGAAGAAGACCGATAATGTATATTATAATAAGACTCTGTTATAACATGTTGTTCTAAATAAATTAAAATGTATTTATTAATAAGAAAAGAATTTCTTACTATTAATGCGTTTTGCATGGTTTCGCTGATGACTTTGTAGTCTGGTTGATAGGTGGTGAAGTTCAGCTTCATGCATGCGATTAGGCTTCCATCTGTTAAACGTGACCGCAGGTTGGTCTTGATGTGTTTTAGGTGTGAGAACGACTGCTCGCATGCATACGTAGATCCAAACATGGTCAATACGGCAAGACTCACACACTGCAGAGTTTTGTACGTAACGGGAAGCGCATTCCAGGTTTTGACAATCAGCTGGTCTGCGTGCTGAAGTTTTTTCATGTCTGTCCATTTGTGTTTACTTGACAGCTGTGCTTGTTCTCGTGCAAGTCTTTCCAAGTCTTCATTCAGTGACTTGAACTTATTCACCCACATGTCTGAGGCCTTAAGGTCAGCAACTTCTACTTCAAAATCTCTGACAGAGAAACCGGGGATGACACTCAATTTTACTTTGTCAACAGCACACTCGTGTGGATGAGTGATGAACTTGAAAAGACTAGTGTGCTCACGAAAGTCCCCAAAGCGTTCTTTGAATGACGTCAGGTGAGTAGATGTGAAGCCTGCAAGCTGCTGGAGATCAAAATGTTGAGCGGAGTCACTTGCCATGCACGCATCTTTAAATTCTTTCAGTTTTTCAAAGTGCAGTAAACGACCAGTCTCAATATCCACAGAAAAATTTCCAGCTTGTTTTCAAATGCAAAGACTGCTTGTTGAAGGGATAAGACTGTATTCCAATGCCTTGATTTTCACATTGAGCTGGTTCAGATGTTCAGTCATGTCCACGAGATAATAAAACTTGAGGAGCCACTCAGTGTCCGTTAGCTCGGGATGTTTGAAGCCTTTCATTTGAAGAAAAGTCCGTATTTCGCTCAAGCAAGCTGCAAAACGGCTAAGCACCTTCCCTCTTGACAGCCAGCGCACATTACTGTGCAAAATGAGACCGGGATAATTATTCCCAACTTCATCCAGCAGTGCTTTAAACTGGCGATCGTTTAAAGCTCGGGCAACAACAAAGTTGACCACCCGAATGACCAGCGACACCAGTTTATCCATTGGTAGATTTTTTTCATTTGCAAACTCCATGAGAGAATGTAATAAATCCTCTCCTCTCGTTGTCCCTTTCAGTGGCAAAACAACAAGACTTTCCTCACGCAGCATGTCACCTGCAACATACCGTGCAATAATACTGAACTGGGATATATGACTGACATCTGTTGATTCATCCAAGGCGAGGGAAAATACTTCGCTGCATTTATGCCATTCACTTGTTGTTTCTCCACTTGATTTGACATCATAATGGTACGATCATGTACAGTTCTTGCTGAAAAAGGCATATCTTTTATCCGTTTGATTATCTTGTCTTTATCCTTAAAGTCGTCAAAAAGCTCGTTGGCCACATCAAGCATGAATGATTTGGCATATTTGCCATCTGTAAACGGTTTCCCGCTCCTCACAATTGCTAAAGAACCAGCAAAGCTAGCCGAATTGCAATCTCCTTGTTTGACCCATACGCGGAGCTGATGTTGAATAGCCTGCACTCGGGACAGTAGTTCCTGACAGGCCTTCTTTCTCGTGTCTCCCGCTGGATATTTCGCAGCAAATGTGGCATGGCGTGTGTCAAAGTGTCGCTTTATATTTGATCGTTTCATCGATGAAATTTTATCATGTGCACACACAGCAAAACCTGCTCTCTCCACAAAGGCAAATTCTTCTGTCCATTCTTGCTGAAACGTACGGTAATCGTCATCTCTTTTTCTATTAGCCATCTTCTTGGAAAGAAGGGTTCACTCTGCTCAAACAAGCTAACCAAAAACAAGGAAATATCACTTGGTCTCAAAATTACTTGTGTAGGTTGTGGTACTGTTAACTCAAACGCTTGACGTAACGTCGTAAATTTTGTACAAGATAAACACTTGCAGAATACAGTACATAAGGCGCGCTCACAATAGAACAGCGAATGCAGACAGAGAGAGAGAGAGACAGTTACTTTGTGTTTATTTCTTCTGGACAGAAACTCGTTTTTATTGTGGTGGCTTTTTAAAAAATTTTTTATTATTAATTCTTTACTAAATTAACATTATTAGTAAATTTATTGATTAATTTTTCTTTTTTGAAATTTTCTGAGAGCCAGAGGCAGTCATCAAAAGAGCCATATATGGCTCGCGAGCCATAGGTTCCCGACCCCTGACCAAATGTATTGAGGTTTATAATTGTAGGTAATTGTTGATCTATATTATACTGAAGTTTCAAAAACAGTTATAATGACAATTATTATCACTATTTGCCAAAGGAGGAAAGCGGAAAGGTACACTCCACACAATAAAAGAAGAATGCTACAACAGTATGTTGGCTTTATCCTTCTTTTAATACTACTCTCGCATATACAGCAGTAGCAAGCAACTTGCTGCCATAAATTCAAAGTGGGCTTGAACAAAAGTGTGGTCAATAGATTCTTACAACTCAGCCCCTTTCTTAAAGTTTTAGGGCGGAACCACTGCACATGCCCCTTGTGCTCTCTGTTCCTGCATTTACGACGTTTAATGTTATTCAAGGCTGGGCTGTATTATGTTACGGGAAGAGCTCACATGCAATTTCTCAGTTTTGGGAAGGTACTTATGCGTATGGACGTTCTGTTTGGTGGCACTACTTAGTGAAAATCATAGCAGGAAATAGGGTTAGGAGTTGAACTGCAACCTCGTACTGGTGATTGATTCTGGTGCATGTTAAGCATTCTCGATCGATTGATACCTTGACAAATATCATCATTGGGACGGAAGGAAAACTCAGCACTTGTTTTTCACTGACAGCTATCGAATTCTTGCTACTTTTGGCTATTGCTTTTCAAATCAGAAAGCCATTGCCTTTGCTATTTTTATATTTAATGTAGTAGGTGCTAGTTCATAGTAGGAATGCCGAAATCAAGCAATTTGCCATCGGCAGCAATGCCTTCAAAACAAATCCCAAATCAAGAAATTGGAGTTAGTGTTCCAGACTCTGAGACGGTCGTAGAAGACAAGAAGAAGCACTTTACGGTAAAAACCTTATTGATTTAATTTAAAAAAGTGTTCGTTTCTTCATCTGCTAGCCCAAACGTTACGTTTGATAGGAGGTGCCTTCCCCACCTTAGTGTGATATGAGATGCACCGTGACTTAATCTTGCTTGGGAGCGAAATCAGCCATATCCCAGTAAAGTTTTGTTTAAAATTTCCATATTTCCGTAATTCGGTTGCTTCGATCTTGCACGAAATGCCCCATAAATGGATGACTGCTGTCGACTTGCTAATTCTTATACGTTTGCAGTATTATTGTTTCTCAGAAGCCTCACGGTATTAGACAAATATGGCTTCTTGGTAGTACGGCTATTGCATGAAAAGACTGCAGTGTAGCTCCTTGTAACCAGTATTTTAATAAGTTGCGAGCTATTCTGTTTACGAAAGTACTGGTTTGATAACAGCTTTACCGTACTAGTTGTATAGAAAACCGCCCAAAGCTAGAAATGCCATCCAACGCTGTCATAGAGTAATAGGCAAATGGGCCTTTGCTGATAACTTTCTACAGTACAATCAGTTCTGCTAGGTGAAAAATGTAGCTAAAGTTGTTTCTTAGTGCAGTGATTTCAGGCTGATTACCCAAAAGCCTGCTAGGAAGATTTATCCTTCTTACCCATTTTTGAGTCACTGTACATTATAGATAAAAAGATATCATAATTTTGAGAATAATTTTCCTAGATATTTTGTGGCTTTTAGGTGATGGGTTTATTCCTACACAAGTGGTAGGGCTTTATATATATATATATATATATATATATATATATATATATATATATATATATATATATATATATATATATATATATATATATCTTTCCGAAAGTTCTCACTATGTATATATATATATATATATATATATATATATATATAGTGTATTCCTAATTTCCTCTATAACTGAGAGTGCTCAATACATTTCATGGAGCGCAATATAGGTAGATTGACACAGAAAATAAAACTGCAGAATTGCAACTATTAGTTTCACGATTTCTCAATCATCAGGCAATTATTGAGAAGTCGTGAAACTAATAGTTGCAATTCCGCAATGTTATTTTCTGTGTCAATCTCTTCTTTTTCACCCATAACGCTTTCAAAGTGCATTAATTTTTGCTCTGTAGATTCTGGTATTTTTTCACAGGTGGAGTATATTTTTGTTGCTAAATTTAATTTAAACCATGCTATGGATATTCACATATCATGTCATTATTTTCTCTTCCATTTAGTACACCTTCTTTCCACTATAATCATTGAGTAGACACCTTTTGGAATTACATCATCACTTGCATTACCTTCCTTCCAATATGCACCCACAATTGAGTGATGGTCATAATTCCTTGATTAAGCACCAGGGCACTTCAAAAGAAACTACTCAGCTACAAAGGTGAACTTTTGCTGGATGGGAGGGGTGCTTGTTTGTTCAATTGGATCTAAGGTAGACCTGGGCAAACTATGGTCTACAGGCCACATCTGGCCCCTATGAGTTGGACAGCTGAAATAGAATATTGTATCTTTGTTGATTCACCTTAATTCTTCAGTAGTTATACCCCAGAACAAAGGTTTTCAAAAAGTTGAATAACCCATGGTTTTGATGACAGAGGAATGGGCAAATTTTTGAGGGTAGGTGCTTATTTAATGGAGGAGCAGTTGTTTTAATTTTTCTCATATAATATTCAAGGGGGTGCTTGTTAAAGGGGGCAGTTAATTGAAGCATTATGGTGTTGCAAAAACAAAACATGGTTGTGATCAGAAATGCAACTACAAGGGTCATATTACACAGCTTAAATAACATAGGTCATGTTTATATGTTTGGTATTTATGAACTTGAAAGTGTTAGAATGAGACCAAGAAGTGTTAGAAGAAGAGTTTGAAAAGTACATATTTGTTTGCTTACATCATCACACCACCTCTAGTCCATGCACAGAAGAATATGGTACCCTATAATCTCACATAGGTGCAATGAAGGTGCCATGGTGCCCTTATCTGGCCCTGCTTTCCAGATATTAGATTTCTCTTATTGATTGTGAGAAATAACATACATAAGAGAGTTTTCATAAAGCATATATGTAAAGTATATATGTGCCTTTTATCTCAGAGGTTTCTTAAGTTGATGCAAACTCCAAATTTACAAACTTCAAATTTGCAGGGCTAAAAAATAAGGCAAGTCAAAGTGACATTCAGTGGAAAAGATAAAGGTGCCTGATGCCTATATGTGGCTCTATTTTCTAGACATGAAAATGCACAAATTTTAAATATCCAGATATGAGTGTTGGCATTTTTATGTGAGTATAGGGTATAAGATAATTTCGCATGTATGCAAGTTTCTCCACAAGCTCTAGATTATTTGGAGCTGCACATGTGACCCAAAGTCCTTTTAACTGCCATGGAAGTACCTAGGATGAAAATAGAACTTCTTGTAGCTGAAGTAGGTCCAGTGTTTCATTTAGGATAAAATGGGATAAAATAGATGAAAGCAAATGGTGACAGTCAATAGTGTTGCAGTTGTGAGAACAACATTTGTGTTTAGTATGTTGAAGTGTATATTAGATATTGATTTTGGCAATCTTTTGTTTATTCCCAGTACTTTGTGCATTTTTAGACAAAGACACATTTTGGTGAAGGTATCTCAAGACAGGGATTGTGACTCCCCTCCCTCATTTTGAGTTAAAACTAATAAGTTATAAGTCCCTCAATGACCTTACTCCAAATGACCGTAGGCAACTTGTGATTTGAAATTCACAACAATCTTGTATAGCCCTATGAAACAGTGATAGGGATATGAAGTTGCCACTGAAAATAACTAATAATGGGCAAAAAGGATACTTTTTCAGAGGAGCAAAATCATGGAATGGTCTCTCAGCTGGTGCTAAATGGGCACCATCTCTGGCATCTTTTAAGTCATATTTATAAATAGTAGTTTTATATATCTAGTGTTATACACTTATAAATACAGACTTTTAAAATATGTACTTTTTTCTTTCTTTTTTTGTACATTTTTAGCTTTTATTTTGTAAATAGATGGCCCCTTGCAAACCAGCTTAGCTGAATGGGCCACCATCTACAAAAAGTTGAAATGAATGAGTGAATGAATTATCAAGTGTAGGCATTTCCAATGACCAGGACTTCCCTCCTCGATGATGTAATATGCTAATGCACTCATATGTGAAGCATGACAGTTTTCAGTGGCTCAAGCATAGAATATCACTATTATCAGAGGTCCCAATAGCATCTAGAGTAAGCAGCTGATCATAACTAGCAGGGGGGCTGGCCCTTGAGTATTCTTTGTACTTTTTTACATCATTTTAAGTCATAGTAGGCAGCAGTTTAGATGGACATAACTGGCAATAAATCACACCTAGCCACCTTCTATTGAAGGCTGTGATTGTGCTGAATGGGCCAAAAGTTGGAAGAAGCAGATGGTGAGGGTTCAATGCAAGAAGCTTCGCAAGGATGATCTTTTATCAATTTATGCATCAGCTAAAGCAGCTAGGAATCTGGCCCCTCTACAAGCCATATTGTGTGGTTTTTAAAGTATCTTCAATCAAAGATGCACCTTGACTGTCACACTGATTGTGTTTTTTGCCCAGTTTATAAGCTGTTATATGCAGACCTCTCCATAGAGATTTTATCAACTCCTTGACTGATTGCACACCTCATGGCAGAAGATTTATATCAAAGGGCATTATTTGATTGTCAACAAGTGTAATCTTGGCAATGTTTAAAAACAGGTGACACCTCACATAATTGAAGTGCTTGCCAAGGCACTTGAGAGCATACCTTCAATGGAGAGGCCTAGTTTTATGTGTAGAAGGTAAGGTTATGCCACGTTGGAGTATAGGACTATATAATTATTCAGCTCTTAGTCTTGTAACTTTTTATTGCAAATGAAGATACAACTGAGATATGATAGAGCAACACATTTCAAAGTTTTAGTTTTTTAAAGGTTTCACCTTAATTAGGTAGTAAATAAAGGGATAGAGAGTCTTCAATACTTTGAAGCTGCCCTTAGTGTGTGAATTAATAGTCACATACTTGGCTTTGGCTTAAAAACATTACATATGCAACCATACCACTGGGTGGTTAGAGAGCCCCTTGAAATGATGACTTGGATTATGTGATATAGTACTTTTGTGCAAGCCCGTAGCCAGTCCTCTATCACAGAGGTGGCAAAATTGTCTCTGAGGCATCACATGGTACAATATCTGAGATCTTATTTCATACTTTATGCTATCAAAGTCAAATGGGTAATGTGTGTTCAGGAAAAGAATGAAGTTTTTAGTGTATCACAAAGACCAAGGTTGAGCTCAATCCAAGTTTCAGGAGATTTCTCCTTAGCTGCAAAGAAAAAGTTGCAAAGTAAATTGCAAAAAGTTTTCCAGGGGTGGCAAAAAGCTGGCTTCCTGTCACCCAGGGGTGGTATTTGCCATCCCATGCACCCATGGCTATGGGCCTGCTTTTGAGTTAATTTCTCAATCAGCACACTTGAAGCATCTATTTTGCTAAACTTGTGTAATTTTACATGAAGGAACATTAATTTGAACTGGTTTATAGCTAAAGACCTGATGGATAAGAAATATTATCCTGTTTAACCAATACCGGTTATGTACTGAAGTCTTTCTGCTACTATCAAACCTTCGTAACTATCAAGTTTTGATTGTATGTGCATAAGATTTCATTTATATTAAGTGGCATTATTAGTGTGCAAATGGAGAACATCCATTAGTTTGCAACACCAAGGAACAGCTTCTTTTGAAGTTTCCCAGATATGGCCTTGCATCAGCTGCAGGGAAAGCAGAAGCCAGTGCCCTAAATGAAATAACAGACATGGTGCCCCCCTACAAGATTATTTGCATGAATGTTTAACACCTACTTTTTGAAAACAGACTTCTTTGAAATACATGCTCTTAGTTACATATTTATGGTATTACTCTTGCCCCCAAAGTCAGGGTTATGGCAGATGTCTCCCCTTTAGGGTATTGAGTAGTCATGGAGAGGAGAAAACGTAATGATAGGAGCTTGGTGTGGTATTCAATATACTACACTTTTAAGCAGTAGTGTCTGCGTACCATTTTGTATGAGCAAATGTAATTTTCTAGTGATTAGGAGGGGGAAGATGTGCAAATGCAGAAGCTGCAACCATAAGGACAAAAAGATGAAGGGTCTTAAGAGGAAATATGAGAAGAGAGTTAGAAACATCTTGATATCCCATCATAATAATCATCATAATAATAGAAATATTATCAATGCATTGTACTTTTGAGCTATCTCTATTATAAAAAAGAATTTAGGTAAAGTCAAAGAACTGGATAGAAAAAGCACAAAAACTTTTGACAATGCACAACTTTTTCCACAAAAGATGGGCCATAGACAGACTTAATGTTAAAAAGTCCAAGAGAGACAAGAGGTATGATCAGTATTGAATATTGTGGCCTTATTAAGAGGAATTGCTGGTAAGAATACGTTTTGAAAGTGAGGCACCTACTTTGATAGTAGTAATGAGGAAGAAGTAATTAATCAGGTAAAGTAAAATAAAGAATCAAGAAAGAGAAAATAGAATGTTGAAAATAAATATCTGCTTAGTGTTTTCTTCAAGAAAACTAAATACAGAGATAAGCAACCGTGGGGTGAGACCTAAAGACCTGAGACCTAAAGAAGACAGATGGAATGCTGATGCCTCCTGGGAGCAAGTTTTAGAACTAGATCATTTCAACACCACCTAAACATGACAGAAGCCAGCACTTTTTGCAGACTTTGCGGGGAACGCTAGGAGGTCGTAGCACATATCGTATCAGAGCGTAAACAACTCGCTTATAGACAGTACAATGAATAGAGACGTGTAATGAACACAATGGTACATTGAAAATTATATAAGTTCGACGGTCTTTGCGACAAAGAAAAATGGTATATGCACAATTTAAAGTTAGTGGCGGAATATGATCAGGTAAAGGTATTGCGGACTTCCAGATACTGGCAAATAAAGAGCTGAAATTTAATAGACCTGACATTGTAATCCTTGACAAACAGAGGATTTTGGTGTTTATGACTGTTGCCTCTCCGTTTGATACTAGGGTACAAGAAAAGAAAAGATCGAGAGATACAATAATTTGAAATGGAAGCTGATGGAATGGCAGTAACATCAAAGTGATCTCAATTAGCTATCAATGGAGTCCTTGACACCATGAGAAAGAGCTTAAATGGCTGCCTCAATGCCATTACTTCATACATTACGTTTGGAATTCTGCAGAAGGCATCTGCATTAGCAAGTGCCAGAGCTTTGTGCTGAATATCAAAGGCCACAGGTAGTGGCCTCATCTTAAGCAAGTATGGCTTGCATAACTGAATCGACAGCTGTGATGATAACTTTTAATAACAATAGTTATGTATTGAAATTTTCATTGTGCAGAAAAATAATGTAGTCATACTCACGTAAGTAGGAGTTCTTGGGACCAGGCAAAATAATCTGACTTGTCATATCATCAAATATCCATGTTTATAGTTAGTGTTACTATAGTAATCAAATACTGATTTAAATAAACTACAGTGGAACCTCAATGAGTCGACTACCGGTTAAGTAAACCTTGACAGAGGTGTACACCTCGATTATTCGAAACCTCGATAAGTCGAACAAATTATTGTTTCCCCTGGCAGTTCGACTTATCGAGGTTCAACTGTATTTTCAAAACGCAAAGGAAAACCATGAAACTATATACCAAATATCGTATACTACAAAAACAAATTATCGGCAAATCCTGCTGGTGCATTCTTTTCCAGACTAATACTTGATCGTATTTTTGAATGCGAGATGTGTTGGTTCATTTTTGATCCTGTCATCTAGGATATTCTAGAGGAAGCTCCTCCTGGAAGACAGTGCTTTTATACCAAGGGCTGTGATGCTTGCGAAGTCCGACCATAGTCCAGCTTACACGTAGGGCGGATTTTGTCCGACTTATAACTCCAATTTACAACAAATATCCAACACATATAATCCGACTTGCGGATAGAAAAACTACAGCATTTGTACAAAGCGGACCGGGATCCGGCAGATTCAATGAAAGTTTAAATTGAGATCTTTAGCTTTAACCGAAAGAGAATTCCAGAGCTTTGGTGCACTTAGAAAAAGCTCCTTCCCTGCAACAGTTCTGGTGCAGCCTTGATGATTGATACCAGTTGCAAAATGCAGATTTTTCTTTAACTGCTCTTAGACTCGATCATATCGCGCATGAACTTTGGAACCACATTATGAACCGCCCTATAGATTATATTCATGCAGGCCTCCCAATCTGTCATAGAGTCATAGAACGTTGTAAACAATTGAAGTTTTGTAAATTATTGTCATAGAATGTCATCAGAAAGTGAACAAATGTCATAAAATGTCACAAATGTTTGGATGAAAAAATCTGTCTCATAAGTAGTGGCTTGATTATTTCATTAGCCATTTTGCAAACAATTGATAACGCGACTGTAGCTTGTTAGAAAGTAAAGATGAAGTATTTAAGAGTAATACTCAGGTATTTGATTGTTTTATAAAAGTATCTTTACAATGAAATCTCACACAGAACGTTGAAATATGACCTGATTTTACCATATTTGTCAGGATGATATATCAAATGACCAATGAATAAGGTAAATTGTCAAAATGTCATAAAAATCACTGAATAATGCCCTAAAATGTCCTAGAAATTCATGAATTCATGAAAAATATTGTTAAACTTAGAGTGGGAGGCCTGGTGGTGGTATTCTCAGCATTTTAGAGGAGTATTATACTTGCGACGGAACTTTATAAAACTGGTAGGGTGATCATAGGGACTGGGAGTAGTTCTTCCCTAGTTATTGTGTTTAGACATACCCTGTTACTAATACAACATAAGNGTTGGTATGCATTGTACCAATTTCCTGTTGTGTATAGAATGTATGCCTTTCAAAATCCTTCAATTATTGGGTTTCTAAGTTCTTTCGTTTTTCAATTTTAGTTATGTGTCTTCTTATTCAAGTTTGATATACCAGCCTTGATAATATCATTTTTCAGGTTTACAAAGTGTTAGTTCAAGTACCAGGAAAGT
>OLMO02000252.1:8039535-8099621 GCA_900291935.2 Cassiopea xamachana
CCCACGTGCATAAGTCCCGCCGCAGATGGGCCCACCAAAAAGATCCTACGATAACAGATAAGCCCTGGGCTTATAGACGGAAATGTACGGTATAATTAAGCTTCATAGAGTATGTAATTTTCACTGAGATGTTGTGCTAAGCAAAGGGAAGTACACGCCTTTAGTTCCTTCTATGCCCTCCTTTGTAATGACTTTCTTACCGTAACGTTACAGATTCAGTTTTTTAAGAATATGAAGCATATGAGACTATTTATTGCAACCAACAGTAGTTTCGATTGCCTTTACTTCTTAAGTGACTTGCAATATTGATATGACATAGAGGTGTCTGCTTGACTTGTATAATTTTGAATATCACTGCTGTCTGAATACTAGAGCTATTTGTCAATGATACCATCAAATAGAATTACTTTTACTGTACCCCAAGCCCTGTCAATAGTCCAAGAAAGTAAGAGTTCTCCACCCTTTCAAGAATTCCTGTGCCTTGGGGATTGCTTTGATCTTTCTAATTCCTTGATATTTGTAGAAGTCTTTGCATTTTTTAATAGTTTCGATATTTTCTTTCAATGCTAGTCCTGATGTGAGAGAATTCCTCTCTCTTGACAATCCAAAAAATGCTCCCGTTCAAGATGATGATATTGATGACCCTGATGAAAAAGTCGATGAAATGGTATATTTTTATGCTCAATTTATTTGATATAGTTTAGCTGCACTACTATTTTTAGGAAGGTATTAATTTAGTTGATTGTGAGCATTCTTAAATTCAAAGTTAAATGTATACTTGCGAATAGACATTGAATAAAGAAGCAACACTTCAATTCATTAAGCGTACTAAAAATTGTCCTAATAGAAGTTTTAAGACAGCAGGAGCATCTCGTTTTTGTTCTTTTTCTAAATTATTTATGTTACCTTAGAAGTATAAATTCAATTTGAAAACTGTTGGCGTACGTTGTTTCTAGAGGTACTCTTTTAAGTCTGCCTTTGTTTTCTCTTACTTCTTTTCTCTATTCTATGGCCTTTAGTCTTTTACCACCATGAGAGGCATGCAATGAAGTGTCTGTAGTTTTGTTTTGTATTTTAGTTGTTTTCTAAGGAATGTAAAACAAATTCTTAAGCTGATTTTGCATCGACGTATCTAATCTAGAATTACAAGACAGGAATATATCCTTCAACGTTTTGGTCTCAGGTTGAAGCAGAAAGTTATCGTGGCTTCCTGCCTCTCGTTATTTAGCCTTTGGTCTTTATAAGAAAAGATCAGTTTTTTCTTTAGCAAAGTAACTTTGCCTCGAATTTAGCTCTTATAGTAAGCAGTTATATACTAGTTTTGGCTGAAAGTGCTCCCTGTAAATTAGATATGTTTTATCACAAAAAGTCATAGTTTAATTGCAACAATGACAATTCTTCTGCACTAACAGCTATGCCTCAAGTTTTTCGTTTAGAAGCAGTAATGGAGTACGCTCAACGCCCAATGTGTTCTATGCATGGCTTGTTGTTCACGATGATAGTATTTTCTGTCCAATGATTTTCAGCTATTTTTCACGTTTTGGGAAATTCTTATATGATGATGATGTTAGGAAAGCTTGCTCTGATATGTTGTAGACAAAAGACATGGAAAAAATGGACCTTGGAGAATCACACAACCCAAAGTTGGTTTAAATATACATTTTCTTTTCACTCGACTGCTGTACATGCAATAATTTACTTAATAGATGTCAAATGTTTGCCGTTAATTTAGTTACATAGAGTGGTGTTAATAAGAGTTTTTCATTGATCTACAGAATTTGATACATACATACATGCATACGTAAATCCTTGTTAGGCCGCTCCGATTTTCTTTATATTATAATGTCATATGTCAGTTTCAAGCCATTCTGTTGCATTTTCTTAAAGGGCAAAGCCAAGTGACTTTGAATTTTTGAAAGTTATCGGGAAAGGTAGTTTTGGAAAGGTCGGTCTTAATGTTTTCACCTGAATCTTTGATTGACATTGTTCTTTTGTCGAGAATCTTTGATGCTAATGATGCCATTTGTCATTTGAAACGTTATACCACAATTTTAAAACAGGCTTTATTTTTCTTGTTTACATACTGTCAAGGATGTTTATAGAATTTGTTATTGTGTGGGGCAGAACGGTGATAGAGCTATAGAAGGGATTAGGTCCTTTCATTGTAACCTAGTTAAGGCGTCTTATCCTACCTAGTTAAGGTGTCTTTTTTTGGAGAAATGATTAAATACAACTGTAAAGTATTTCCCTTTAGAGCCTTGTGTGGTAGTTGCTCTCAAGTAGTTTGACGCAGATTTGTTGTTTCTTTGTTGATTTTGGTTTGACATTGGTTTCTACATGCTTTTGATTGAGTGATTGATTGATTGATTGATATTCACTGAGAAGTGTGTGCTTCCCTTGTGTGTTAGTGGAAAGGGAATAGTTATTAAATATTTGCCTAATAATTTGGAGTAAAATTTTCTTGTGTTACTAGATATTGGTGATGCTGCTGCATTCGTTTTAGGTCTTACTTGCGAAGCACAAACAAGACGGTCGACATTATGCCATAAAAGTGCTAAGAAAGGCAGCAATACGAAAGCGCAATGAGGTGATTGGACAATTGCCTATCTTTCAATAGCTTTGTGTGATTAGTTTATTTATTAGTGTAAAGTATGCTTTAGAAGAAATTAACTATTGTTAGACAATGAAACCATATTCAACCATGTGATCATTCAAAAACCCTATTGCCCCTGAGAATAGCTTCATAGACATTCACCAATAGGTGATGGAACAACCAATGCTCCTTTTATTACAAAGTTTCCTCTGTTAATGCTTTATAAGCATTGGCTCCTCCGCAGAGAAAACCATTTTAAGATCCTTGAAGATAGTACCAATACGTTGTTGACCTTTGCACTGGAAGTGAACAATGTGACAAGGTTCTTATGATTGCTTATGCCATAGCTTTAAAAGAATTTAGGGTGCATCAGAATGTTTACCACTCTAGAGGGGGTCACCAAGCCACAGCCCATGGGCCATCTTTGGCCTGTAGTAGCAGTCTATCAGGCAGCTGATTATGCTTGAATTAATTTCCCACCCACTTAAGCACAAATGCGCCCATATCCATCCCCCCTGTGGTGCAATTGTTGACTATCTGGTCCGCTGTAGAAAGGTTTGGTGGACCCAACTAAAGAGCAAGAGTTAGTTATGGAAACAAAGGTTTGTTGCACTTTCCTCTGCTCAATTTTGCATCTGACGCCCTTTACCAGATAAAATATGAATTCTGCTGTTTGTACCGTAATGCCTCGATTAAGCGCCCAGGTGCTTATAAAATGTTTGAAACAAAATGATGGGCCCTTCTTTAAGGGGGCGCCTGTTTATTCAAATGGATCTCAGGGGAATTCAAATAATATGAAGACATTAGATAGCAAATAAGAAAAGCTTGAAAAAAATTCATCCTGGTGGTTTTAGCCAGGTACACAGCAGTAACAAATGACATTTAATTTTGGTGCAATAGCTTGAAGAGAAGAAAAGGTCATTGGCATTGAGATGTTGGAAGGCTAGAATAAAATGTTGTTGTATCTCTGTTGATTTGCCTTCCTTTTTTCCGTAATTGAATGTCGTAATAATGTCAATGAGCCTTTTTTACTACAGAGGAATGGGCTCTTTTTTAGAATGGGCACTTATTTGGAGGGAGCGCGTATTCATTATTTTTCTGAATAGGGTGGGCACTAGTCAAGGCATTGCGTTACTTGCATTCTTTCTTAATTTCAAACACATTCTTCATCCTTTTGCCTATCCATTATGTGCTGGTATGTGCTCTGACAAAATAAGTTTGAATCTGAATTTCACATTTATTTCACTTTTATCCAACTGGTTTTGAATCAGTTTTGATCAATTAAATTAGAGCAAATATTTAGTTGTAATAATGCTCATCACAAGGAAATGTTATTAGCAATTGTAAGGAGACATTATCAGCAGAAGTTCAGATAGAAGAGCAGAGTACTAGCTAGATGTCTCTGTTTCAAGTTGTTCGCTCCTGTCAAGTGAAATCTTCATTGTCAGGTACCCAGTAAAAGAGGTTTCTGGAGTTTTAGAGGTGTCTCAGAGAATGTATCAGTATATCTTGTTGTATAAAGAATGATGGCAGTGAAGTGTATCCCTTAATTTTGTTTTTTTAAAGGCGTTTCTATTGCAGTTTTTCGCTTTTGAAGGCAAAGTGTCATATCGATTGCACTGGACTCACTAACATTGTCGTTATTCGCTTTCCCTTGAAACTAGTATTTGGAGTAAATTGTGTGTTTTGGATGTTTCCCACCCTGCTAGGCAGTTTATCTTATTTTGCAGTGTAAATACTTCTTACCTTTTTCTGCTAAGATGTTTCATGCCACTATAGTGACGTAATTCAGTGAACATGCTGAGTGTTTACCGGAATTCTTGTTTTTTTGATTTCAGGCCAGGCATATTATGGCTGAGAGGAATGTATTGTTGAAAAATGTCAAGCATCCGTTCCTTGTGGTATGTTGTTCTTCCTCTTTATAAATCTGATGTATAAACTGTTTACCTATGAACAATCTTTCGGCACGAAAAAACGGCAGCATTCTTTTGACATACTGAAAGCTTTTCTCGTCCGACACTCGTCAGAGTATGAAATGTCGGATGGTGACCGAAAGGGTAATCTAAAAATATAGCCAGATGCGGTTACATGTGAAAGGATGCTTCTAATTGGCCCCAAGAGTGGGCCATAGGACAACATCTTCTTACAAATCCAGAATGCGCCAAAACATATGCAGACGATATATCTTTCGGATCATTGGGCAAGAAAGATCCATAGGACAACATCTTACAAGACTGAAAATCCAGTCTTGTGTGGACGAAAAGATTTCATCTTTTCATTAGGACTTTTCATGTATATAATGGTTAATAGGTCCTAATTGGCCACTCTTGGGGCCAATTAGACGCATCCTATCACATGTAGCCGCATCTGACTTATATTTCGGTTAACCTTTCGGTCATTATCCGACGTTTCATGCTCTGACGAGTGTCGGACGAAAAAACTTTCAGCATGTCAAAAGAATTTTGCCGCTTTTTCGTGCTGTAGTAAAGTTCTGTAGTACCAACAGACTATGTACGAACACTTTTCAGTATCAGCCTTTTATTAGATGGCTAGTCCGATGGTCTGGTTGTTGTTAGAGTGGGTGTTAAATTCATATGGTCTGAATTCTTAAACGTGTACACATGAATGAAGAGCAATGACACAGGACCATTTGAAAACGCTGCAATTGCGAGTTTCTCAACTTTTGAAGATATACTCGACGGAATATACATGAAATCCAAGTATTGTTATGATGGAAAGGTATATACAAGCAGGAATAAAACCAAGGGGCGCTTGTACTTGAGATTAATTAGTACTGAAGTCAAAATAATGAGCTTGAGAAACCAGTGAAAAGTTTCTTGCAATGGTACAGGAAATCTTTCAAGAGATAGATCTTGTTTTCCCATCCTCTGACATTGACAGCGCATTGCAACGTCACTGAGAATCCAATACTCTTTGACAAGACATTATCAAATTTATTTCATGACACCATCTTACGTCAGTTTATAAAGCTAGGAAAAGCCCCGTAAGCAATTTTCTGACTGGAACAAGCAGGAGCGTTGCCACAAATTGAGGTTGTGCATCCCACCAGCATTTTTTTTAGCTTCGCCCCCTGGGAACAAGACATAGAGTTGCCTTAATCTAAGTTTGGTTTTGCTTATAATCTATAAATCTAGTCAAACACAGTCCATGAAAGGTACTGTAAAAAACTCCTTATTGTTGCAGTAACTTCTCTGGCTTTAGTAAAATCTTCATTGACATGATTACGGAAGTTCATGTTCAGCACTCACTTTCATTTTTTCACCCTCAAGCTTAAAGACATGTGCACAGTTGCAGCTCTTTTTATAAAAAAGAGAACCTCTCCAGTATTTCCACACATTAAATTTCAATTTCCACTGCCAATACCATGAATATACCTTAACTAGGCCCCTTTCCAACTCTGCAGTATTTCCCATTTCTTATCTTGTGCCACAGAGAAGACTCAACCTTTGATCAGCAAGCAATTTAACGTCATTGTCTAGTCCGCTAGTGAAATCATTTAACACTAGCTCCCACAATAGCCTCAGCATAGAACCTTAGGAAGCTCGAGCGGAACTCACCGACCATTTTAGACGGAGTTTGGCCATATGCAACTACCCTCTGTTGTCCATCAGAGAAACAGTTTTGCAATTGGTGAAGAAGAGACCCAGATACACCGTTGAATAGGCTTGCATTGTAATATGTGCAGTGTGTGGTATTTACTCTTGTCCTATATTAAATCTGGTAAAACATGGTAGAAAACAAAGGAAAATCAAAGAAATATGATGGCAAATGACTTCTTTCATTTGGTAGGCACCTTAAAGTGACTGAATAGCCAGCAATAGACATTTCATCTCGTCCATGTGCCTTTATTATCAAGTGCTCTAATTGAACATAAAATGTTGTTCCTATCAATGTTTACAATGTTAATAGTGCGACTGCTGGAGTATTTGAAAATTTGGAATTCTGCTAATAATGATTCCAACAGGTGCAATCTTATCTCATATTAACACCATTTATGCAGTACCAAATGTAGTGCTGCTGAGACTGTGTTTTATGTGTGTTTAGGTACAATTATCTTTGAGAAGTTATTTTACATTTTAGGGTCTGCACTACTCGTTTCAAACAAGCGATAAGTTATACTTTGTCCTAGATTATGTCAATGGTGGAGAGGTTCAGTTTTCTCTCTTTTATTACTATCTTCTATCTTATTGATACAATTTTAAGGCCAAGTGATAAGCTCTAAATTTTATCTTGCCATTCTGAAATAATAGTGATTTTGATATTTTTATTCTGATCAAGCGTTCACTGTTTGATCGCTTTGCTGGCCATATTATTAATACAACTATTGAGAGTACTTGCTGTACTGCTGACGCAGTATTTAATTTTGCAGTTTGAATTAGACGCTATATGTGTATAGGCATCAGTTACTTGCATGTAACGATTTTCTAGTAGTTGCTTTTGAATACTGAATTATGAATGGTGTATATAGTCAAGTAGTAAGAAAAGTTTTATCATCATTGCAGCTTTTCTTTCATCTGCAAAGAGAGAGATATTTCCCAGAACACAGGTATGAAAAGACCAGAATTCTTCACACGTCATTAAGTGAAATAGTTATTACTGTTTGATTTTTGCATTTAAATATCAGACTTATTATTGAAATACATGATAAAATTTATTCATCAGATTTTGCTCATTAATCAAAATATGTGACTTATTTTAACAGATCAATTACAAAAGACCAGATTTCTTTAAAACCGGACTTGCTTAGGTTTTCATTGTAACTGGCCAGTTAAACACCAATGCACGAATTATGCGTGCAAATGTACGCTTTTCGCTGAACCGCCATGCTCCCCCTTTGTGCTTACGTATTGTGTGAATGACGCCTTTTGGCTTTTTTGCCCTTTCTTCCATGAAACGTATCCACTGAAGAATCTTAACTGATCATGTAAATGGTGATCCTTTAGTAGAACTCTTGAAATGCTTCAACTTCTGTTTAGCAGCTGCTGATTAAGATTTCGCTTTTTTACCGTCAGTACATATTTGTTCATAGAGCAAGGTTCTATGCGGCAGAGATTGCATCAGCTATCGGATATTTACATGGCCTTGGAATCATTTACAGGTACGGTCTATTGCTGTTTCTGTGCACGTATTACTTAATATACACGATAAAATGGAAGGTGGATTTTCTCATCCAGGTACAAAAGACCAGATGTGAAATTATATGACCATTATAGCTCATAAACCCTTTCTGTTTTCACAGCTGGGGTTTTTTTCTATTTCGGAGCCAGTTGAGTCGTTTCGGTTAAGGTGGACATTTCGCGACTATCCTTTTTTTGCCGGGATCATGCCATTTACTGGTGCGGGGGCAAAACTTTAGATTTCAGGTTGAAGTAGCTTACCACGTTACAGGGTGCATACATGACACCATAGACAATTAATACAAGACAAAGAGAACATACGTTTAGCTAAAGAATGTTAAGACTATAGGTAGAGTAGTTTTGATCAAAATAACTAAGATTGGGGGAATATTCACGTACTAAACTATTTAGTAAGTGATGCAAAGAGAATGTTCCCTTAGTAAGCTATTTTTCTACAATTGTGTGATGGCTTCAACCAAGAGTACGATCGCAAATGGAATTATTAGTACTATATAATCATATTAACAAAAGGATTATAGTAAGGCGCAGTCTGTTATTTGACTTCAAGTCACTAAGCTCTCTTGTTCATTAAACGGCGAGACTTAGCTTACTTTGGTGCGATGAACTGACATGAAGATGTAGTACTTAGCAACATGGCTCATTACTTTGAACGGGATAGTTTCACACCTAGTGCCTTCATTCTAATTCTTTATGCAGTTCATGAATTTGGTGGTAAATATTTTGTATAACTGATTGCTGAGCATCTGTGCTTTTTAGAATTTAGGATGTTATTTATTCTGCGTTCTCTTTTCAGAGATCTAAAGCCAGAAAATATTTTGCTGGGTTCACAGGTATAAAGCTCATCCACATAATAGTACATTTTAGTAGTTTTAACTGGCAAAGTTGGATCTTTAATCCCTTCACAGTTTTTTTATCTACCTGAGGTTTTCAAACAGTAGTTGGATCTTTGGACCGTTCACTGAGCAAATGGCCAATTTTTTCACTATGGCATATTCGTTTTCCCGGGTCACTAAGTATATTTATTGGATTTTCTCATCAGCCAGATAGTTTTTTTTACATATTTCATCAGTTTCCAACATTCCAGTGTGAAGTTAGTCCTTGCTTAGAAAATGATTATATGTCAGGGCTTTCAACAATTTTTAGAGTAAATGGCTGATCATGAATAGCAGGCGGCTGTGTCTTATAGAGGTCTACCCATTATGGGTACTTTTTTACGTCATTTTCTGTCAAACTAGACGGCAAGTTTAGACAGAAATAGCCTAGCTGACGATAAATCGCCGGTAGCCGCCGATAAATCACCGGTAGCCGCCTTCTGTTGAAAATTCTGATATGTTCAAGCACGTATGGGCTCCTGTATTCAAGACAATCATTTTTGTGTTCCATGTTAGGGTTAAGCAATATTACTTAAGAATGCATCGAATGGGGTTTTTTTTATTCTAAAATCATTCTCCAACCAAGCTTAAAACTTTCCGGGAGTTCTAGTTTTTATTATATAAGAAAGTACCGTAAATGAACTTTTTAACTACTGTACCAGCTCTGGATTTCCCTTTTTAATATCCTCAGCAATATGGGCTTCTTCATTTTATGGGAAGGCATCAATGGCTATCTATCATCCCTTAGGGAATAACAGTTGTCACCATTTGCAGTGGTGATTCAGTTTCTTTTCTTTTCTCTTTTCTAGTCTCTTTTTTTGTGCGTTTAGTTGCTTTCACGTCTGGCCAAATTCTGCTTCTTTACTGCTCTATATCCCTTATCTAATTTTTGTGTGTTTTGGCTTTGCTACTCTACTCTGTGCTCCTGGGATTCATAGTTTCTCTTTATCTACCTCGCAATCCTGTTCTTTCTGACTTGGTAGGCTCTAATGCTTACAAAAGAGTTTATGGTACCGTTTGTTTCTTACGTGATAATTATTGCCATGAACTGAATATCATTATTGGCAATGCTGCAATTGTCTGATTTCACTGTCAACCGCATTCCTGTCAGACTTTTCATTAGCATTTAGAAGCTCCTGTCTTGCTTTTCTATCCTTTCGTGGATATTAAGGATTTTAATTTAAATACTCTAGTTGTTTATGTTGTCAATGCAATCTCCTGCTTTGACTATGTTGGCTGCAGCTAACGAAATACGAGGAACGAGGGATTTGAATTCGTTTGTCGTCCGGATAGGACACTAATAGCAAATACATTGTAGTGCATGTTGATGAGTGTAGTAGTGAAGAATGCCCTATACTTTCCTGTGATACTAAAATGTGACGCCTTAAGGTGCTGTGCAGGGCTGCTTACCTTTCATCTGCATCAGGCTAGCTAATCTTCAGAAAACATCGTTCTGTGTTTAGATGTGGTAATATTCTTGATCAACTTTGTGTTTAGATGTGGCGATGTTCAGAGCCTCCCCCAGATCCATCAACTTATTGATGCTCACTGTGCTCATTTAAGCCATGCCATGATCGGAGTAGCTGTGCCTCCCTTGCAAACTCATTCTAGCTACAGGCCTACCTATGTATGAGGCAAAATCAAAAGGCAGAAACTCAATGGCCTGCAAAGAAAGTATGCATGCTTTTGCGGCCTGGCACTGAAAGTGGTTAGGGACCGGTGGCCTGAAACAAGAACAGGACTTGCGCTCAGATTTTATGCTATGTTTACCACAATTTTATAATAACCACAGCAAGAGGTTAATGCAACTGAATTCTTGATAATTTAGGCCTCTAGGGAGGAGCGTTGGCTTATTCTGGACCAATTTTCCTGTCATTTGAGCACTTTGTGAGGCATTATCCTCCGTTCCGTCAGATGCGTTCTTCTTGTTGTTCTCATACCTCTGCCAGTTTTAATGATGTAATGTGTGCAAGAGTGTACGAATGTATGCGAATGTTATCCCGCATTTTATTTAAAATTTAAGATTCGCAGAATAAGATCAAGGGGCAACAATTTGAACTGCTGAAGTTAGTGGTCATATGAACACGCTTAAATCGTTGTTTCAGTTCATGTTGTTGTGTTAATTTTCCAGAATGTAGATGTTTTCAATATTTCAGCTGTTGATATTCTTTCATATTTGAGTTAGTAAATACTCTTCTCTTCAAGGGCCACATCATTTTGACAGATTTTGGCCTATGCAAGGAAGGAATAGAATCACTTGGAACGACATCTACCTTTTGTGGCACGCCAGAAGTATGTATTCAATTTTGTACCAAATTATGAGCATAGAGTTACTTTTCTTTACATTTCTTATGCCCTATGAGATGTAGCTTTATCTGGAGATTAGGTAGATTTGTATGAAATAGAAATGCTGTTAGCTTTGGTACTCATCGGTTTTGCTTCGTTTTTCATGGTTGTTCTTTCAAGTTATACTTGTTTACATCAAAAGTTTGTGTTCACCAGCTGAAGCGTATTTTGGCTCAATTTAATTTGCAATAAAGCATTGACATTCTCGGAATAACTGAGACTCACTTGCGTGAAAACATAGGAAATGCAGAGATCGAAATAGAGAGATACACATTTGTTCGAAATAATAGGAAAACTAGGCCAAATGGTGGGGTGAGATGCTATATTCGAGATGGTATGGGGTGGCAAAGACGTAAAGACCTTGAAAAAGATATTGAAGTTCTATGGATTGAAATTAACGTTCAAAAATCGAAGTCGATTCTGATATGTATTGTTTATAGGCCACCGGACACTTCAAAATACCTCGATCCAGACTTTTTAGCAAAAATTTGATGACATGCTTTCAACGGATTTGTGTGAGAATAAAGAAACGTTTCTCCTTGTGGACCTAAATGCAGACTATTTAAATAGAACAAAAGACAAAGACGTAAAGAGAATAATTAGCGATATTGGCCTTTAGCAGAGTATTGACAAAGGTACTCGTCTCACCAGGGATACTAAAACATTAATAGATATAATAACAACATAAGCAAAATATATTAAGTACTATTGTTTATGGAAACTCTATGAGCGATCATGATCTTGTTGGTATGATTATTAAGAAAAATAACAGAAAGTTTATCCCTAGGATTGTTTACAAAAGAAACTATCCTAAATATGACATAGAAAGCTTTAAAAAAGATCTACGTAATCAATCAACGAATGAGGCAGATGCAAGCAATGGATGGAGTACTTTTAAGCTATTGCTAAAAAATGTGATTGACAAACATGCCCCTCTAGTTTAAAAGAAGATACGTGGTCATGACTGACCTTGGCTTACAAATGAAGTAAGAAAAAAATTAATGAAAGAGACTTTTTGCTGCGAAAGGCAAGAAACAGGAAAGGAAAATGGCTGGTCGATGTATCGTTGCCTTAGAAACTCAGTCACACGCCCAATTATAGTAAGGCTACCCCTACAAGAAAAATTCTGCAAGAAAATATAGATCGTCCCAAACAATTTTGGGACAAGATAAAGAGGTGTCTTCCTATAAAGAGCAAACATCAACAAAATAGTAAAATATTTCAAATAAAAAGCAAACAGACAACGGATTCGAAAGCTATTATCAAATAAATTTTGCAAATATTTTGCAAATCTTGTTAAAACTCTACAATAGGCTATACCTAGTTTAAGCAGCAAAATCTGGAAATTCCATGACTGTGGTATTGTGAAACAACCTGTAAATCCTATGAATCACCGCTTTTACTTTAAACCAACTATTAGAAATGAAGTAGAATCAATTCTTAAAAAAATCAAAAGAAAAACAAACACTGGTCACGATGATATCCCCACATGTATGATTGTTGATGGGGCAGATGAGATAGCTGCACCTCCTTCAGTGTTGATTAATCGTTGTCTGGACACCTCAGATTTTCCTTCAGAAGAAAAAATTGCCAAAATAACACCAATATATAAATCTGGTGATAGATCTTCAATGGAAAATTACAGACCTATATCAGTACTCCCTGTCCTATCAAAAGTCATTGAGCACAGTCCATCAACGACTCTATGACTATTTGGAGAAGAATAATCTACTGTCTAGATGACAATTTGGTTTCAGAAAGGGGTCGTTTACGCAACATGCGGTGACATTTTTTTCAGACGCCATCTGGAAAAGTATGGATAAGGGTCTTATGACTGGTGCAGTTTTTAATGATTTAAGTAAGGCATTTGATACCTTGGATCATGCACGTCTTCTGTCCAAGCTATCGATTTACGGCATCAAAGATAGAGAATTGTCTTGGTTTAATAGTTATTTGTTTGACAGAAAGCAATTTGTTATATATAATAGACAGAGCTCCGAATTTTAGCCTTTTACCTGTGGGGTACCAGGGATCAATTCTTTGTCCTTTAATTTTTACAGTTCTATTAAACGATGTTGGTACCAATTTAAAATTATGTGATATGATTCTCTACGCCGATGACATAGTTATGTTCCATGCTGGTAGGACGAGTACAGGCATTGAGAATTCTTTGAGAAGTGAGTTAGAATAGATTACCAGTTGGTTCAATGACAACAATCTAGTTATAAATCTTAAGAAATCAAAAGCGGAATGCTTTCTTTATGGGATACATCAAAAAATGTCAGGTGTAAGCGGATTTGAAGTCAAGTTACATAGAATGAGAATCAGTATCAACGTTCTATAATTATTTAGGGATCACAATGGATAAAAGTCTCTCATACAAAGAACACATTGAAAAAGTTTTGAAAAAGGCAAACTCAAGAGTTAAGCTTTTGTCCCACATAGGGCAAAACTTGACACCTCATGCGGCGGAAACAGTATACAATGTTATGATAATGCCTCTTCTACTTTATGGCAACATCATTTTTATTGATATGTCACCAAATAAGAAACATCAATTTGAAAATATTCAAATGCGATGTTTGAAGATTGTAAACAACCATCAACAAACCACATCAGAAATAGAATACGTGCAATTATAGTTTTCAAATGTTTAAATGGAATTTAGCCACCTGATTATAAAGAATACTCTGAACGTTTGGATCACTGCAAAAGCACTCGTGGAAATGATCATAGCTTTTTGCTCCCAAAAATAAAATCTGAAGCAGGTAGAAAACGTTTGGATTTTTGGGTGCTAAGATTTTCAACAAACTTCCCAACAATATGAAGACCGAGTCATCAATAGTTAAATTTAAGAATACCTGCAAAGATTTCAACTTTGACTTCTAGCATCTAACTTTTCCTTTGAACTTAATACTGTTTAAATTTGCTAATTTGTACATAATTTGATGTTAGTTCTTTTAGGTAAACAGGTCCTTGATTGATAGCAGCAAATTCACATTGCTGAACAAGCTAACCTGTATAAATATTGTTAAATTATTAGTATTAATAGTGCTTTTTATGCCATTAGGGCACTATTAAGCCGGGAATTTCCAGGAAGAGCTGGCCTCTTTTTAATGCATTTGGGGAGAGCCATTGATGTTCTTGGAAAATATTTAGAAAGAAGCTATTTTCAATTTCTTTTAAGTGCAAAAGTATAGACTCTGAAAAAGTACAACAGAGTAATCTCAATCAGGATCTTTTATCAATTTTTATTGCATTAGATAATTTTGTTCTTACACATGAGAGAACACTATATTATGGTCAATTGTAACAATATGTTCTCATTTGCAGTATTTGGCACCGGAAGTTCTTCGCAAGCAGGAGTATGACAAATCGGTTGATTGGTGGTGCCTGGGTGCAGTAACATATGAAATGATGTATGGTTTACCGCCGTTTTACAGTCGCGATACAGCTGAGATGTATGACCAGATATTGCATAAGCCATTGAGATTGAGAACGAACATTTCTCATAGTGGCAGAGATATTCTACAAGGAGTGAGTAGAATTATGAAATATGTTGCAAAATTTGTTTCTGTTGATTTCTCTTTATACACCTTGAAAGTGTCCATAAACGTCCGTAGATAGCCTTTATTAATATCCAATGTATGTAATTCTTCTTAATTCTCCTTAGAAATATAATTACTAATATCAGTTGTGATACCGTGCTAAGGACAATTAATTACAATGAAGGAAATCTCTAACATGTATCTCGTCATGGCTCCTCTGTTGAAATTTATAATTCAGCTTTGTTTTCCAAGAAGCGTTTCAATCTCGACATTTAATTATTTTTGCATTTAGACTTTTTGCATGAAAAATTTTCGTACTTCTTTGCGCCTGTTGATTTTCTCTAGTGGATGTCAGAAGACTCCATGTAGAAATGGACGGCAAAGTTGATGCGCGACTCCTGTGCGCTGTTTGGTGCTTGTGAGAGTAGGCAGAATGCCCATCTTATGCGTGGAAAGTGGTAAAGGCGAAAAACTAACAACACCTCAGTATTTTTTCTTGAAAGCACATCAAATAAGAAAGAGATAAGCTTGAATTTTAGATTATATACCCTTTAAGAAAGATGGCAGATTTTACATAATAATTAGCAGTAAGAATAGAATTGATGAGAGGGGAAGCTAATCGACCCTTCAATACTTTTTTTATTGTTGGTAGCAGTAAAAATCGCTCCGCTCTTGTACTTAAGCTTGTGCTTTTTGCCCCCGCCCCCCCATCTGATTTATACCTTTGCACTTACCCTACCCCCTCAATTACCCCCCCAGTCCTTTCGATCGCTTTCAGCAGATTTCAGCCGAATTTTACCAAAAAGTTAAACAATGATCACGTGGAATCTCTTTAAAAATGTGGTGTTTAGATTTTTATGGACCAAAATGCATACTCGTATTGTCTGGAACCAGTAGAACATGAACCACAGCAAGTACAAACAGAAATTCATAATTTCAGATAAGTAATTTCAAAGCAGAAGTATGCGCAGTGAATTCTTGCGAACACATGAGCCACAATTCTCCCTTTCACGTCAGCTTGAAGATTTCTCTGCATATATTATCAACTTATTTCATATTACCATATTTTGACACTAATGCCCCGCAGTTGCAATACCATATACTAAATAGGTTGACATCACAGCAGTCTAATATACGGCTTACAATAACAAAAGAAAAATTACAATGAAACGAAGGCTGCTCTTCCAGGGGGTCGTGTTTGATTTATTTTGAGCTCATCAAATGCACTTTCAATTGTTTTTTTTGAAGTGGCCTGGCGTGATAAGTGCCCTAATGCTTAAGGGGATTTCATTCCAGGTTTTAAGAGCTGAGTATGAAAATCCTTTCTTGGCATACTCTAGATTTTGCTTAGGAATCTGGATATTTCTGCAAAATTGTGTATTGTATCTGGAGTAGTGGGACCTTAGGTGGAATTGTTCCATAGATTTTCTGTACAAAGCTTGTTAAAGATATTTTAAACCATTACGGCACGATAAAATGTAGTACGTTGTTTAACTGCTAGGAAATTTGGTGTCCATTTGTCTTTTATCCTGGATGTATGACTCATAGAAACAGCTCTGTCTTGGAAGAGATTCTAGTTTGATAGACTACCCCTCAGATTGCATCAGCATATACATTGTTTTCGGCCTTTTGGATTGGATTCTCAACATAAGTAAATATTACGGTGATATGAGTATCATCAGCATAGAGGCCTGCTTTGGAGTCTGTTAGGCACTGCTCGATGTCGTTCAAGTATGTTACGAAGAGAAGGGGTAGAACAAGTAGAACATGAACCACAGCAAGTACAAACAGAGAAATTCATAATTTCAGATAAGCAGAAGTATGTGCAATGAATTCTTGCGAACACACGAGCCACGATTCTTTCCTTTCACGTCAGCTTGAAGATTTCTCTGCATATATTATCAACTTATTTCATATTACCATATTTTGACCCTAATGCCCCTCAGTTGCAATATCGTATACTTGCGGGATACCACAAGTTAAAGTTCTAGCCCTCGACTCAAAGCCATTTGCGGCACAGTACTGTTTTCTCTTTTAGAGCTATGACTGCAGCCAGTCCTCAGCAACATCTCGAATGCCGTATTTCCTCAACTTTCAAAAGTGCATGGTTAACAGTATCAAATGCCTTTTTCAAGTCGAGGAACATTGTTAAATTAAGTTGCTTGTCGTTAATATTTTCATACCGGTTATGAGTGTTTATTAATATTTATTTAAATTAATATTTGTCAATCAACGATGTAATTGTTGGGGAGCAATTTCTTAGTGCTTGTTTATTGTACAGGAAACTCTGAACTTTACATGCCGAAAAGCTGCCGCCCCTTTTTATTTTGAAGAAGGTTGAAGCCATCGGTTGCCGGGAGTGCGTAGTCGGAGTAATTAAGCCTTGTAAATGCCATTTTGTAAGATAGTAAAGATGGATCTTGTCCTTTGAAATGGAGAATAGGCCGTCGAATGAATAACTTTGGAAATTTATAGAAGACAGTTGCCAGTTACCTAGTCCATCTACATTTTTAAGACCTTTCGAGGCTCAGATAGACTGTAGTTTTAATACAAACAGCTGTTACACCAAAACATACAAGGTCACACTTTGGTTCATCAGAATGTATAGAAAGACCACATTACAAGCAGTACAGTACAATCTCGTTAACTCGGACCCCCAGGGGGAACAGCGAATTCGTCCAACTTTGCGAATATCCGAGATACCCGAGGTCTTGATAACAGTCCTCATATCCAAGGGGGCAAGAAATCCGTACGACTAAGTGAATGTCCCAGGGCCCGGGTTAGCGCGATTCTACTATAGTTTTGCAGCTGCAAAGTCTTAAAATGACCAATACTTTGATTTAGTTTGGAAGACTGCTAGACGGGCATGGTATGGAAGGGCAAATGGAAATTCTAAACCTTGAAATGAAAATTCTAAAGTTGAGAAAGAAAAAGCTAAGCAAAAGCGTACTCTTATATGTTACAGTGAAGCGTATTTGCTGAGAAATATAATTTTGAGGCAGAGAAAAAACATCACTTCTTGAAATGAAATCTACCCATTCTATATCAAGCTCTTTAAAATGAGCGGCAAAATAAGAACAGAAGGAACTAGAAAAAACTGATAGGAGAAAAAAAGTCCTCTTAGAAAAGATTGGGTTTTCTATTTTTTGTCGTTTCTGGGTATTGATGATGTCTATTGGTTTCTTTTATACTTGCGTTTGTTTTAATCATCAAACGTCATTTTGCACCATTGCCAAACTTGCAAAGTTTTTATAGACTTGGGATGCTTTAGTTTTGCACTTTTGCCTTATAAAATTTTTTGTAAAAAGTTAATCTTTTGTTTGTCGCCAATAAGAAATGAGCTACTAGTGTTATTAATGTTCATTGTTAGTTCCTGTCTAATTGATGATTGAGTCTCCTTAAATCCCCGTATTGTTTCATGATTGAGTCTCCTTAAATCCCCGTAGTTTTTCATAAGTTTTTGTTGTTGGGTAGCTCAATTCTCTTTGGACTCTACTGAAACATCCTGCTTTTTTCTTTAAATTGTTATTTTTAATATAGAGAGTGTAGAAGCCCTGCATCTTTTGAGCTAGTGATAATCGTGATATCATGAACACGTGTAGCTAGATTTCTCTTTAATTTCTTTACTAATATGGTACGTCATCTCTTCCCAAGCTTTCTAATTCTTCATTTATAACGTACCATCAACTGACGTCAGGGTACACACTGCTTAAGGATTCTAACCCTTTGATTTGATTTACCTACTTCCAATATGGAGTGTTGATGTATTCTTATCATCCTTTCATCAGCTGCTGCAAAAAGACCGTTCAAAGAGACTTGGATCATCAGAGAGGGACTTTGTACGTTCTTAAATTTATTGTCATAGATTTAATGTACCATTTCATATAAAAGAAGATTGTGTTTTCAACCATGAAAAGTAAACTTGAAGAGATATTTGGAAGCGCGTATTTACATCATAATTCCACTCCAAGTATTGTGATATTCCTAACAGTATATCTTCTAGTTCTAGTTCACATTCACACACAAACATGCACTGTGTGCCCTGTGGGCAAATATTATAAAAAAGTCCATATCTCTGGACAAAATCACTTTCTGAGGCCGGTTGATGGCTTGTTGGAAGCAGAATATCAAGCTCTATACGATAGTGAAAGAGAAAAAATGATAAGATTTGAGTTTGGGGTCTAGGCCAAAATTATCATTTTTGGACCATTTGGTCAAACACTGCTATTGTATCCTATTTTGGTAAGAAGTGAAATTTTATGCTCTTTGCAATCAAAAAATTAAAAATGAGAAAATATGATTTTTTTTCTCGAAGTAGGCCCAAATTTCCATATATGGACACATATGCCAAAAATTACATCATTGCACTTTCATTTGAAAATAGTTGCCTGACGCCGCCTTAGGACTTTCTAGGAGCCAATATTTAGTTCTCTGTGATGCAACAAAGAACAATTACGAAAAGTTTACTTTCAAGGGTCTAGATTACATTCACGTATCATTTTTGGGCACTTTATTACAGAAGCTACTGTTTTCGAAATTTCTTAGCTACAGGCGAGCACTGGGTTTGTCTGGGACCTTCATGGATGCACAGTTTTATACACTTTTCAAACAGCCACAAAAATCCATTTTTGACAGATTAGGCCCAGAGCACAATATTTTGGGGCTTTGGTCAACATTGACTAATTTTGGCATATTTGAGTTCAAATTGATTGCTTGAAACTAATTTAGGGGTTCCGGGAAAGGTCTCGACCAATCCTAGACAATTACTTGAAAGAGGTGAGATATGTGAAACAGATTGTATTTAACTGAAATACCCCAATTGCCCATTCTAATGTATGCAACAGATCTAACAAATATGGGCAAACTGTCTGTTTATGTCTCACGTGTGGAGAAGCGCTTCATTGACTCAAGTTTGAATGTGACAGGCAACACTTGGTTTTTCCAACTAGGTTTGATACCATCATCAGTAAGAATACCAGATGCATAAATTTTGGAGATGGTGTTGTAGTTTTGCGATGAATTATGCGGATCATGCCTTTTTCTGGTAAAACAGTAGAAAAAACTCTTAAATGTAACTTTTCTTCTAGTTTTGCACTGGAAAAAGACATATCCCGATACATCCATTAATTTTTAGATATTACACAAATTGATTATTTATTTCTGAAAATTAAATGCGATGGTTTAAAGTATTCATATTGTAGTAATGTGGTTCTAGGCATTTATACCAGCTAAAATTGGTATGTATACCCAGAAAAAATTAATTCAAACCACACAAAAAATATCATTTAGGTGTATGTTACTGGTGGGCTTACTTATCAACTGTCAAAATCATACAAATATCAGGGTCAATACTACATTTTCGATCAATTTTTTGTCTTTGGCAAATTCAGGCAGATGTTTATAAAATTATCCAAGACTAATGGATATTCTAGTTTTAAAAAATTTAAGCCCGAAGCTTTTAGATTCCTTGCAACTCCGTTATTACAGTGAAATGCTCTTGCTTATTTATCACTATAGATAATTGCAGTGTTAGCTAAAAAGGTGAATTCTTTCTTTATAGTATAATACTTATGCGTAAGTAGTAGAAAATTGTACATTTCATGTGTTACAACATCTCTAGGGATGCGTAATTATTGCTTGAAATCAGTGTATTTTTCTGAAAACCTTCACAATTGTTTCATCAAACATTTATAATTTCTACTGTCATCATACTTTCATGAATCATCATCCTAAAACTTTAATTCGATACTCAACAATTCAAAAATGACTTTTTCCACCCCTGGACACACAGTGGAAGTACAAAAACACTTAGCTTCTACCTCTTTAGCTTTTTTAATCCTGCCTTATTTTAAATATAATTTATGTGCTGTATTGTTAAATGAAAGGCCTTTCTAACCATCCCTTTCCTTGTGGTCGGCTGCAGAGTTCTTTTTAATGCATTTTTAAATAATTTCTTCTCAATGATCATGCTTCTGACGCTAGGCCAGTGTCTGTCATCAATGCCCGTTTTAATTTTAGTATTCTTTGTACTTCATTTAGTGATTCGTTTTCCATTTTATCTTCATTTCAATCAATCATTTCTTCTGCAAAACGCTTCTTATCTTCATTTGGAGATTGCCAAGCCACAGATTGCTACTTCAATGTATCAATGTAATTTGAGATGACAGTTACCTATACAGTATCAAACCTGTTTTTTATTATAGGCCACGTGTGCCTTAGATTCATAATCTATTCATGATTTTTATTTTTTGTTTTTGTAGGATGATATTAAAGTACATCCGTTTTTCCGCACTATTAACTGGCAAGATCTATATGACAAGAAGATCGAGCCACCTTACAATCCTAATGTTGTAAGTCCAGACGTCCATTCTGTATTTGCAATATCACTACCTGCAATCAAACACTTGCATGGATGCTCAAACAAAGTACATACACAATTGCGATTGGCAGGGCCAGACCTTTATTTTCAACCACGGGACTGAAAACTATACTTTGTACATGACATCTTTGTGTTGTTAACTATATTTCCATAGTATTTAAGTCCTAAACTTTCAACTATCCTCCATTCTGCCATTTGTTTTGGACCCAGTGTTAAGAACCAGCACACTTATTACTAGACTACTTCATCATATAAGTCTATATGCGGTTTTTTGCTGTTTTGCTATCTGCGCGGTTCCATTTTCCACAATTTGTAATAGTCAGTAATTGCAGATATCTGGCATGGGCTCAATGATTCTTTTGCATCAACAATATTCAGTCGTTTTTAAATATTCATCATTTTCCAATTTCTAGAAAGACCAAATGGACTTGAAGCATTTTGACCCCGAATTCGTTAGAGAATCAGTACCTGGTGAGTTTCATTTATCGCACACTTTCTGCATCAATCATTATTGGGGAGTGAATGCCCCTAATTTTTATTGTTCCTTTGTTCATCAGATCCTAATAGATGTGTAACGTCCTATCATCTAGCACTGGAATTATCACGAAAACGAAGGACAAAAATGACGAAAAGTAGAGTCATTTTGAATCATGCTATTAATGGCAATTCCATATTCGATTCTACAATTCTATTGATGACAAGTCAAACGTTTCGGACCTAATTTCAGGTATAAGAAATTAGACCTAATCCATCATCAGTATAAGAAACTAATGAAAGAAGCCAAAATTATACGAAAAAGTAATGCTGAGCAAAATTATCACCATGTTTTGCTAATATTGCAACTAGAGAATTTCACTAATTATGTGACACAGTTTGTTGATTTTTGTGCCTGATTTTTGCATCCTCAATCAGGGCACCTTTGCACACGTGCCTTTCCCAACAGATTTCTGCTCTCTGCTTAGACTCATTTTAAACTGCCAAGTATTTCTCTGCAATTTAGAATTTGTAAACGAGAAAATTAGTATTCTTTCTTAGATGGGAATAACATTACGACTTGTTACTTTGACAGGACCTTAGGTCTCCTTTTTATATACAAATTCTCTCGTCATGTCCCATTTCAAATACTGCACGTAATTCTAGGTGCTTTATTAGAAAGATACCAACAACAACCTCAACAAACGAGCACTACAAGTGTAGTTTAATTGCTGTGGCGTTCCTTTTGCGGGTCTTCTAGTCAAGTAATGAAATTGTTTAAGCATTTTTGATATGTGGTGAAAGTTCTCATTTTAATATTAATGAAATTTTTTCGAAAATTGATTTTTTTCTTTTACATTACCCTGTCTATTACATCCCTTGCTGACCCTCCAACTACCCGTTTGTTGCAGCCCTTCCATTGTGCTTTTTGATTTAGAGGTTTTTCCAGCCCTCTTGTTTATTCTAGCCCCCTTCTAGCCCGGACTGGAGTGTGGAGTGGACGTGTTAATATTCTTTTTCTTACAGAATCATTGAAGAAGTATGCTGATCATCAGATAAGTGCAAGTGTTGGTGACCCTGATGATGCTTTTGTTGGATTCACGTATGTCCCCCCAACAGATGAGCTCAGAGATTAACGATCCAGTTATTTTGATAGATTTTGTGCAATGCAGGCTATATGGCTGGCGTCATGAAAACTGCTATAAAATTCATTTACATTCATATGAGTAAATCTATGCAAATGTTTAATTGATGTGGAAAATTACATTTTATGGAGTAAATAGACCGACAGGAAAATGATTGCCCATTTAAGATTTTAAATAGACATACTGAAATATTGAAAATATTTTCCATGTACGATGTTCAACAACATGCAAGCATAGATAGATGTGATCCTTAGTAACTTCTTGCAATTCAACACTTTAGGATCGGGTAAGATGAGATATCAGGTAGCATGTTTCCTGTTAGATTCAATGCCAACTATGTAGTTTTGATAAGTACTCATATACCCCGTGAAATCAACAGTTCGAAATTTGTGAATTTTGACGATATTTCAACTGATACATTTCCCAATGTTGCATTGGATATTTGCCAGTTATTTCATAGATAATTAAATCTGGAGCTTCAACTTTACCATCATGAAGCCAAGAGTATAAGGTTAGCTGTGGAGAATTTATGGAGGGATTCTGGGATTGTTTACTCATTGCATGTGGCCTAAACTTTTGGTTTTCAATTGATTGTAATTACTTTTACATGAAACTCACCCTGAAAGAAGGCAAATTGATTTCCCTTACATCAAATCGTAGCTTTATTTAATGATTTTATGACAAATGATCAATGATAATTTGAATCTGATTATCCTTGCTTTCTTCAAATTGATTTATCTTGTTCCAGGATACACATTTTTACAAGACACCACCTTTTTGCTTGAACTTTATTTTTCTTCAATAATATCCTAGTTTAAAACTATAGTTTGCTTCCGGTTAGCAATGGCTTTATGCTAGCAACAAATATCGATCGATATATATTCTTGACCTTGCGTTATAGTTTCATTCACAAAATGGTTTCTATGTGTTGATGGGAAAAGATAAATTACTCTAGGATGCGAGAAGCCTTCTGGTGATTTGTAGTACGTATTCTAGCAAAAACTCTTTGTCATCAGCTTCCACCAGCTTCTGCCAGTGTAGTGCAGGGATGTGTCTAGATACTTTCTGTTAGGAGGAAGGGCTGTTTGGCTAGCAAAAAGGAAACATCTGCAGTCAGGGATGTGCCGATGTGGGGCGTGGGGGGAGGCGTCATTGAAAGAAAGTTGGTTAAAAGTTAGCCAGGCTGCCAAGAGGGTTGGCCGCTGTATTTTCTATGACCTTTTTTGTAGTAACAATTTAGTAACAATAGTTGGTCAATTGGTCAGAACGCCCCCTCCCCAGCACAAGGTGTCTCAGTACATCACTGCCTGCAGTGACTCTAAAGATTTACCTACTTAAATTAAACTGTTAATAAAAAACTTAGGCCAATAAAGAAGAACTCCAATAAATTATTGTCAAACAGTAATAAGAAATGCTATGTCATCTTCCATTCTTCACTTGTCAGTGGGTCTGTTAGTACTGTTATTCAAATAAGGAAAAAATTATTAAGAGTAAAATTTGTTAAGTTTCTATCACTCCTACATGACTATGTGAGCTGGAAATACCACCTATATGGACTTTCTAAAAAGCTGGCTAGGACATGTGGAATTCTCAAGATTCTTAACCTACTACCATTTGACGTCTCACTTTGTTTGTACGATTGATTATTGTCCTTCTTTCCATTTGGTCTTATCCTTTTGGGTAAAAAATATGCATCCTGCATAGAGGCTAATTTCAAGTTACAGAAAAATAGCAGTGAAGGCAATCTCCTTACGGGGCGTAAAAATACCAGGGGGTGTGGTGGTGTGGCACCCCCAACAAGAAGAACAGAACAGTTTGCAGAGCGATAGCTCATTCTTTGCAGGGCAAATACGATATCAAAGGGGCTTATTCCTTCATGGATATTGGTATTAAGTGCACAATCCGGTGTAGAACGTGTTTCTTTCGGAGCACTGGCGTGAGATTTCTTTCCAGCGTTGGACTACAGGCATACGACAGCAAAAGAAAGGGCTCGGCGTACCGTGTTAATTTTTCATTTCCAGGTTAGAGTGTTAATTTTCCTTCTGCGTTCAAAAGTAAATGTTGATAGTAGATGTTATCCCACTGTCCAAAAGGTCGTTTTCCGACATTTTATGGAGAAGGTCCTATATATTTTTCTAGGGACAAGCTCCCATACACTTTTCTTTCACCCAATCCTTTATGGATGCCATCTTTGAAATGGAAGCATGCGCGCGCACTATTGTAATACAACAGCAGAATAATAATTTAATGATAATATTGTTTTTACACGTGGTATACCTTCAGCTAACATCTTTTAATTGAGATTCAGAAACAGGGGATAGGGCTCCGATGGGTAGACTGCACTAGAAGGCAGGGGTAATGATTAGAAGGGGGGACCCCATCGTTTGATTGAGATCCAGAAACATTAGGGGTGTTCTGAAAACATTGCTCATATTTCCCCAAGATTATCGATTTAATTTGGGTGTCTTGAGGAATCGAGAGCTCACTGAATGACTCCGCGCGTTGAAGTTTTGAAGTACATACATATCGATAAAGAAAAATCAAATTACAGCAACAACATACACATAATAAGTCCAAGAGTTCTCAACTCAAATGCTTCCTCGAAGCGTAATTTTCAATAACAATGTTCTCTCAGTAAATGTCTCTTCTCTCCTCGTGTTCTCGGAGCTCTTCTTTCTCAACTGTGTTCTCAACAACTCCTCGTAACTCCAAACTCCTCAATGCGCATGCTCCATGTCACATTAGCAATTCAATTCACAACAAGGGGGAGTACGGCATCAGACGCGTGGGTATGTAATGGGGTGCACCCATGGATCCCTTCCAAGAAGTAATTCCCATTTGCGTTTTGCTTCAATAGAGTACCGAAGTGATGACGTCATAACAATATATTTAGAATTTATATATTTTACGAAGTGGAGTGAAAGAGCACCGTAAAGTAGGTATGTGCTGAATGTTTTAGGTGAGTGGTGTCAAAACTGGATGAAATATGGCCATTTGATGACAAGACTTACCATGCAAACCACTGTATTTTCGACCTGGTTCATAACTGTTAAAACCAGGTTCAAAATTCAGTGGTTTGGTAGGACCTCAGCTAGCATTCAATTGCCTGTATCTTTATCACTAATTGTCAGATCAAGCTGAAATTTGTCAAGTATGGCTTAATTTAAGATATTCTAAAAATAGAATTTTTGTGATGTCATACTTCGGTACTCTATTGCAGCGCATTTAAGGTTATGAAGCCCCATCCTACAATGCATTCTAATGGTGGAAAAAGATTGGGGACACAAGAAAGGTTCCTGAATAAGATAGAGAAACTACAATATGGAAATGATAGTCTTGCTGGTGCACTTCCATCAATACTCAAGGGCTGATCAGTGGTGCCGATGCAAGTGGAATCACAGGGAGCGAGAGGGGGCTTGGGAGGAATCTTGTCAAAGACTTCCCTACACAAAAAGGATTTTATTGAGGCGGTGTCAATGAGTGCATTGACACTCACACCAGTCAAAGTACATTGAATAAGGGGCTGAGAGGATGAAGATCCCATGGAAGGGACAAGAGAAAAACAAGGGGGTTTCCTTCCACCCAGCCCCTTACTGAGGCACCCTTTGAAGTTCAATAAATTGCTATGTGCACTTACACTGGAATTTAAGGATGGAAGGTCATTCTGTACATTTTCTTTATGTCCAGCAGCATTGTACGAACCGTCGTAGAAAGGGGCAGATCGACAGCTTGGACACTGGCTGTGAGAATGACCCCCATCCGCGGCAAACGGAGCAATGGGCGTCTTAGGGGCACTCGCGGGCAAAATGGCCTCCTTGATTGCAGTTAAAACAGCGACCATTGGAAGAGCTACTCTGTTGCCTCCACCCTCGACGCTTTAGGGGAGGTGGCTCTTTCAGGGCGGCTTTAAGCTGTTGTTACTCCGTTGAAAGAGTGGCGACAGCCGCAGTAAGGCTGCGAATCGAGTCTTGCAAGTCATTTCGTGGTGCTGCTGCATGATTCACCACTGTTACCATGATAGCGCTGTCATCACGCAAGTAATGGACAGCATGGTAGCACTTAATTAATGCACGCATGTCTAATAAAGATGGTGTTGGGTTGCTTTCTAGGAAGGGAAGACGGATGGACGGTGGCAAACTTTTCATGAAGTGACGTTCTAACAGGGCCGTGCGGGCTTCTTCCGACAAGTCAGGATCTGCTTTAGACAGTCCGTCCTCCAAGTCTCACAGCAAGAGTGATCGGTCTTCGTCAGGCCGGAATTGGCGGTGATCAAATGATAATACAACTGATCTCTAGCTATAGTACGATAATCATGAATCATAGGGAGGTCATGATCATTATTTAATATTCTAAAATGGATGGAAGTATGACGGAAATACGTCATTGCTAAATGTGTTCAAATTTTGACAAAGAACGATAAATCGTTATAAAGGGAAGAAGAAGGGGGCTAGAACCTTAAGGAAATATCAAAGTGTTTGACCTTTATATTTAATACTGGCCCCTCCCACACAATACAAAGAGCCTCGTTAATTTAAGGTTGCTACAGCTGCTTGCCACATCCAAGACTGTAAAGCAATTATCAGTACAAGATCTCCTACTTTTATCAGAACCCTTAAGATTCTTATGTTTGGTGAAATTAGACAAGGAAAGGTATGGTACCTTAAAATAAAGGGTGAAAATACTATCAGGTGGTTTAGAAAGAGCCGTGGATTTGTTACCTTTAAGATACCTATTCAATACTTTGTTTATTACACCTTCAGGAAATTGATTCTTCTTAAATGTAGTCTGTTGGTACTACAGACATTTACTACAGCACGAAAAACGGCAATATTCTTTTGACATACTTGCAAGCTTTTTTCGTCCGACACTCATCAGAGCATGAAAACGTCGGATAGTTGACCTAAAGGTTAACCGAAATACGTATCCAGATGCGGTTAATGTGATAGGATGCTTCTAATTGGCCCCAAGAGTTGCCATTTAGGACCTATTAACCATTGTTTACTTGAAGAGTGCCAAGGAGACAACAAACTCTTTTTGTTTTCAGAAGACTGGGTTTTGAGTCTTGATGTAAACAGTATCCAATACACTTAAATAAAAAGAAGATCTTGCATGCCCAATGATCCGAAAATTTTTGTCTGTATGTTTCAGCGCATTCTGGATTTGCAATTAGATGTTGTCCTATGGCCGACTCGCATTTAATTTTAGACTTGCTGTTTTTACATATACGAGGTGGCTGTTCTCTTGCGGTATTACTTTCCTTCCTGATGCTCGTAAGGACATGTTGTTTTATTCTGTCTGCTTGTCTCTGCGTAGTGCGTCCTTCTTTAATATGTAGGTAAGTTTTCTAACTTCCTCATTAAAACCAAGAAGAATATTGTTAATCTTGAAAGTTCTGTCTATTAGCGTTTGAGAAGCCCAAGTTTATAAGAAAAAGAAGTGAAGCTGAGAAAATTGGTAATGAGGCCAGTAAACGTCTTCTTGCGATAGCCTGAAGCTATAAATTAGTAGGATCTTTATTATTGATGACGACATCAAGAAAGGCCAAAGTATTGTAAATCTCCTTTTCAATAGTGAACCTAATGTTACTGTGTTGTGAATTGAGAAGAGTAAAGCTTCATGTGTTCAAGGAAGAGTTAGCTTCATGTCATTGTTAAAAAGATAAAAAGTATCGTCAACATATCTACGGTAGAAGTGGACAAAAGGATGATTGAGTTTATGAAGCCATGATTGTTCATAATGTCCAGAAAAGTTTTGCTAAAACAGGTGCAATACGAGAGCCCATAGCTACACCATCGACTTAATCATACACTTTACCATTGAAAAGAAAATGAGTTTGAGCAATAGCTACTGTGAGAAGTTCAATAAAGTCAGCTTTGGAAAGTTTGAACTTAGCGTTGCCTTCTGTAATGCAACAACATCAAGGGGAACCATATATCAACATCTGTGAGTTCTTGCACGAAGGAGAAAGAATCAGAAACAGTCTATGTAGTAGGGAGATGCGGTTGTAACAGAGTGCAAAGAAGTTTAGCCAATTGATACTTGTAAGTGTTTAGGTCGAAACAGTGGAACTACATTAGGAGTATGAATTTTATGCATTTTAGGTAGACCATATATTCTTGCTGGTTGCGAGCCTGTTGTGTAAATTTGACTTTAGATTTTCTTATCAACCTTCCCATTAATTGTAGGATCACGCAAAAACCGTTGAAGTTTACCGTCTCTATAAATAATGGGGTCACTGACAGGTTCTTTAAATTTATTTGGATCATTAATTTTATCACGTATACCTTGATTGTAATCAGCTCTATTTATTATAACTATCCCATTACCTTTATCCGGTTTAAGAAAAACGATGTCCCTATTCGTTACGAATAAGAATAAGCTAGTTTAAAATTTTATGAATTGAAGAAGTGGCAGCTCAAAGGTCTTGAGGTCAACAAGAAGGGAGGAGGATGATTCCTGTGGATCAGAACATCTTTGCAGGCTTTTATTGTAAGGCAGAACAGTGAGACTCATTCTTCTTCTTCTTGTGCCGTATCAATTGACGTTGGCGACTATGCATTTGAATCTCTCTCTGTCTTGAATCAGATGGAAGAGTTCCCCTTTTCGTAAGCATCCCACTGCAGCAACCAGGTCATCTAAGTATTTCTTTCTCTGTCTCCCTCTAGATCTTAAACCATCTATTTTTCCTTCCAAAACCAGTTTCTCTAAGCCATTCTCCCTGACTACGTGTCCAAAAAATTTTAGTTGTCTTTGAGTGATGGTTGTTAGAATCTGCCGTTCTTCTTTAACTTTTCCAAGCACCGTTTCGTTTGACACAAACTCAGTCCATGGTATTTTTAACATTCTCCTGTAACACCACATTTCCATTGATGCCAGTCTATTTTTCATCTCTGCACTAATCGTCCATGATTCACTTCCATATAAGAGAACAGACCAGATATAACATTTTAGAAATCGTTTCCTCGTTTCAATAGATATCTTGGAGTTTGTAAAGACTCATTGGCTTCTCTTAAAACCAATATTCAGAAGCAAAATATGATAATAACAAGCAACGAGGATAACTCTATGCTGCAAATGAATTTCATAAACCAACAACCAAGGAAAAATGGGATGGTGCTATGAAAATATTGAGACTCTCATTGCAAATATTGTTTGAGAAAAGGAAAGCAAATATGATACGGCAAATATTAAGGAATACTTTCCGGTGCAAACTGTTTGCCTGGAGAGGCAAATTGGATTTGCAACTCAGTTTTTCAGCAATTGACAATGCAAGAGAGAATGCAATCTATTTATAAAGAAAATTTAGCCTTCTAGGCTTATCAATAAACTTTTCAGCAATTAAGTCATGCAGCTTTTTCTTCTCATCAAGTTCCTTCAAAATATCTTTATGTATGCTTATCCTACACAATGAGCCAAGACGCTCTTGTCCCATATTGCCACGTAAATATGTCTTAACTCTACGCATGCGCAAATAGATACCTATGGCAGAGATGGGTTACCCCAACGTGCATACACGATGAAAATCTTATTAAAAACTGTCATATTCTTCAGTATGGCTGGAGCTTTATCCCTACATCCATATATTGCCTTCCTGTTTCAAAATATAGCTTGGCATCAGTCTGTTTTTCGTGCTTTAGGATGTTAGATCTGGATTCTATTATGACCGACTGCGTTTTTTTAGCATTTAAGGATAGCTTATTTCCATGTAGTCAGTTTTGTAATTTTACAAGATCCCTGATAAAAATCTTCCTGAAATGTAGAGAGACCTTCCCGTGGTTCAGGCAGAATGGCAAGTTATTAATAATGATTGAGAACAAGAGTGGGCTATGGCAGAGTTATGCAAGTGAGAGGGGGCGTAGCTAAAACTTTTTGGCCACACCATCTACTTCTCTGAAGATTTGCTACTCCCCCCTAGTCACTTTCTCATCGATTTTAAAGGAACCCCGAGGACTATCTTAGCAAAAAGTGGGGAGCATTTGCCTTCATACCCCCGTCGCCATCCTGCTGCCTAAACCACCTACGTTTTCTTTCATTACCCATCATTAGCGCAGAACCCATCATTAGTGCAAATGTTAGACGCATTTGATAAGTGGGAGGGTGTAGTAAGCGGAGGATGGGTGGAATTTCAAACTTCATTTCATTTCAGTTAATATTTTAACAAGTACATCCTTTCAGCAAGATTAGAAAAGATGACATGTAGTTACAGTAGCTGAGACAAGGAAGGTAAACAGAATAAAATTGCTGCTCTACCAAGGGATCGTGTTTTGGCCTTGCAGGTTCCGAAAGTACTTTCTAAATCTTTTTTGATGTGATCGTGTGAATCTTGTCCTCGGATGTTGTCAGGAATCTCATTCCAACTTTTGACACCCGAGAAGTAAAAGCTTCTCGTTGCAGACTCTATTTTTAACATAATTGGTCCCCCAGCCTTCCTAGTGGCACCTCCAGCTAGCGGAACTGACCCACCCAGTGGATAAGTCAATGATTTAGCATTACAGATACAACCATAGTTAATGAAGAGAGCACTGGTTTGTGTAATGTTTAGCTATGGCTAAGCATAATACTAAATACATGTCGACAGAGTTTGTTCTCTGGCTCACATCAATAACTAATTCAATAAATATCTAAAACAGGGCTGCTACGCTGTGAAGGCGAAATACACCTACGACACATGAGATTTGTACCTACATTTAAACTATAAAATTTCCTTTATTTTCTCTACAATTCCCTACAATTTACAGCGCTAAACATTGATTTTCCCTACAATTCCCGACAAAAGAATGAATAATGATAACGTCATGATGATTCTACATTAAGAAGTTTTACAGTTTGGTCATTGGTATTGAAGGAACACTCTCAAATAGGATTTTCTTAAAAATTTTGCTCCCTTAGCTTGAAGATTTGATTAATTATAGATATTTGAGAACAAGATTTCTGCTATCAAAATATTCAATTTTTGAATTTTATTTTTGGTTTCCTCGTTGCTCTCTGAGACAAACTGAAGCTGCTGATTAAACACTAAATCAGTAATCAGTTGTCTATATCTCTAACATAAATTTTTAGAGAGATCTAAGTGTTTTCCTTAGAGAAAGTCTTTTTGGAACTCTCTTATATCTTTCAAATTGATACAAATTTGATAACACATGTATTGAAGCAAAGTTATGTACCCTGAAAATTACAAGCATAAGTGCATACAAAGCTCAGAGACTGATTTAAGAGATGATTTTTTGGGGGGGGGGGGGGGGNNGAGTGTAGGTAGTTGACATTTCTGAAGTTCCCTAATAGTACATTTGAGTTCATATCCTCTGGAATATGGGAAAACGCCTTTTTGGAAAGCAGGACAAATGTTGTGTTCATGACTGATCTCTAATCAGAGAAGGACTACATGTCTTCATAAGAATCCTTTTTTTTAATTTGGATATTGGCCAAAGTACCCCTCCAATGTTCATCAGCAGCGCCACTGCCAGGTTTTAGGGTTCATGCTTGTAAGTTGATTCTTTTTCCAGAAGCTCCAGAGATTTTCTTTTGCATTTATAAAATTTCCCTGTTTTATGCAACTGAAAACTGATATGAGAGAAAGTTCACCATATCTATTTTGCCAGATACAAGGCGAATTACGGGATTAAGACCTTTCCTTCAATAAACATCTTACTTAGTGAATTTACTGGAGATTGCACCTCGGTACACCCGAGTTCACTTGTTAGCTGTAAAGAAAGCTACCTATGATGTTGAAATGTAGCTAGAGACAAGAAGAAATATTCGGTTTTACCTCCGTTTCCTCCCCTATTCCTTGGGGTTTGGAAAGTGCCTGTGAGGGGACTTTAGTTCTGGCACGAGCATTTAGGACCGAATGCCCTTCTTGATGTCACCAGTGGCCTGCGGTGGGCCTCGAACCCAGGACCACGTTGGTTGGTCTATAGCTATAACATTCGTATTGAAGCTGCTCCTCCACACCCTTCCGGTAACTTCGTCTATGATAAAGCTATTAGCTTTTTTACGTCTCAGCTATTCCGTATTGATTTGAAGGTTTGAAGACAAAACTAAAGAATTCTAAAAATTAGATATGCTATGGTGTCGTGAATAAGCATTTTGAGCTGAGGAGTGTAGGCTAGTGATAAAGAAATCAAGGTCAGATGAAGTCTGTTATGGGAATTGCATGCCAGAGAGAAAGAATTTCTTTGATTTTAATTTTTGTTGTGCACATTTAATTGTTTTTAACGCAGAAGATTCTTTCAAACCTAAATCTACCTACAAATGACGTATTTGTGCCTACATATCGCCATTTTTCCTGTAGGTAATTCCTTACACCCTATAAAAGGGTCAATACCCTACTGTAGGTAGAAGACCCTACGAGTGGCAGCACTGATCTAAAATGCGTATATATTCTTAGCATGTGTCAATCAATCAATCTAACACTACTGATATATCAATCATAATAATGATGTTCTGTAAACATTGCAGAATAGAGTAGTGTAGTAGAAGTTGTTTTGGCTGCTCAACTTGTTGGAGAGAATGAAGCTTTTTATTTATGAGCTTGATGCTATAATTGAAAAACAGGAAGATTTTGATGCCGTAGAAGGCAAGGTGGTGTAAATGTTTTTGACTCCTTATACAACGTTCCTCTCTTGTCAATTTAGGTCTATTCTGAACGTTGTATTTAAGTAAGTCACACTTTTTAATTTCAGTTAGTTGGAAGGGATATCATCAAGGAAGAGAAATGTCGAATTTGCAGTAAAACATTGAAAACGCTTTAGAAGGATGATGAACGCCTGGCAAATTCCTGTTCGACAGAGCTCCACTACGCAGTAGTACTTTCTTCTCTTGTGCTGGAAACAGAGAAAAACTATATGTATGGATTTATATGTATTTACATGGATTGACATGTATATATTTGGATTTATATGGATGTATATGGATAGACATGTATATATTTGGATTTATATGGATGTATATGGATAGACATGTATATATTTGGATATATTTAGATTTATATGGATGTATATGGTAATTTAGTAATGCCTCATTGATTTTGCAAACTACAGTACCGTTGATTCATAGAGAAATCGAAGTATCCGCTATATGGGGATATGGGGTTGGACAGCTTTCCACAACATTACCAGAATAATTCATGTCCCACACTAGATTCTAGTTTTGATTTTGTGGCCCAATAGCAAAACCAGGATGTTTTTCATGGCCCAATGCAGCATATTTCTTAAAATTATGCGATGATTTTTGGATATTATGGGCAAAGGGACAACTTTAATCTTCATATTATATCGCTGCTTGAGCTTGACGTTATTTTAATCCTATATACTTTTGTTTTGCTTTGAATTGTTAGTTAGACATACAGTCCTCTAGAATGCAAACATGGCCTAATCATACCAGAATTTTCTATTATAAGCAAAACAAAAATCGAGTAGGAAATTATCCATACAATAGTGTTCAACCGAACTGCATTCGCCAGTGAACAGAATGATGGAAGACAACGAACACATCGAAACGATGGGCGCTGTAGGCCTCGGTGAACGCGCAGGATATACAGCGGAACCAATGAAGCAATTGAACAAAGATTACTTTTCCGAACTTTAAGGAATAAGATCAGTTGAGGCAGAGATAAACGCAGCGAAAGAAAGAGGGAACAAAAAATTACTTTAGACATGATAAATGACTCTTACAAGGAAATATTGAAGCGCAAGCGAAAGGCAGAGCTTGAAAGAACAAGTCCTAGAATCAATGATAAAATTAGAGCACTTCGTGAGCATAATGCAGAACTAGAATTCTTAATGATGCAAGCTGGGAACCCTCTTCAAGAGGTAGCAGCGATAAATTATCGGAATGAAGTAGGCCTAGATGTTTACGTAGATATGAAATCAGAAGCAGAAGAACTTTTTAAAGTTTGCGAACCCCCCATAAGGAAGAACGTAAAGGGAATGGGTGCGGTACCGAAGGGAAATCTCTAAATGCAAAGTTGATCAAATTGCCGATCACCAAGTATGATGGGAACCCCCTACGATGGTTGGAATTCTCGGAGCAGTTTGACATAGCAGTACATCTAGGGAACTAGAAAACACCATTGAATTATCTTATTTACGTGAATACCTAACAGGAAAGGCAGCAGCAATAACAAGGGGGTTTCTATTAAATCATGAAATTACAAAGTCGCTATAAACAGGCTTACTAAAGAGCATGGAAGTGACACTAAGGGACGCAGCGCCCACATTAAGGCTATATGCGACATTTAACCATTGCAGAGTATATATTGTAAAACTAAGACAGTTTTATGAAGTAGTTGCAAAAAATTATACTTCATTAGATTCAATGGGATACGAAGGTCACATATTGTGCTTGGTCGAAGAAACAATCATGAAGCTACCCAGCATAGCAAGGTATGAAATTAAAAGGAAGACCGTGAATGGACAAAATGGGGATTCAACAAATTCTTAGAGAAGCTCTGCTCTGGGATTATTTACGAGCTTGTGAAGACATTGAGCCAATGTCATCAATTCAGACAGAAAGAGACACAGGGAAACGAGACTCACCAAGGTTCCACTCAGCAAAGCCGAGACCAGAAAGCTTAACCGTCCTCAATACAACGAGTCAGAGAAGAATCTATATCAACTGCAATGATACAAGACAGAATTGTACTGGAACTAGGTCGTGTTTCAAAAGATTGCAGAAGTACCAGAAAATGCACGAATTGCAATGAACGCCATCACACTTCAATATGTTGGAAGCAATCAGAACCATTGCAAAAGGAGCCCAGTCTTCATATTACAAATGGCCCAGTCGCTCATCAGACGGTTCAAGCAAAAATTGGAGGAACTTTGTGTAGTGCATTACTTGACAGTGGTAGTGGTCCGTCGTATGTAAGCAAAGAGCATGCTAGAAAGCTGGATGTAGCACCATGCTGAGAAGAGTCACGTATTATCGGGGCAGTAAATGGGGACATGAATGTTCATTGCTCAGTTTATGAGCTTGAGGTCGAAGGAATAGGAGAATGGTCGAAGACGAAATTCAAGACACAGTTTGCTAGGCTAAATGTCAGCATCTTGTCAGCAGTACCAAATGTACACCCAGAGAAAGCAAAATAAAATTACAGACATCTTGAAGACACTCAGTTTTCAGACACTTCAGTGAAAGATGTGAAAGACATATAATACTGTGGGTAAAGGATTATGCTTACATCAAACTGGGGAGCATCAGAAAAGGGAAAAAGCGAGAGCCTATAGCAGAGGAAACAGCACTTAGATGGACTTTGATGGGACACTTAGGTGAATCCAAAGGACATAAAACAAACATCGATCTAGTTATTGACAAAGAAACATCTATTCAAGAAGACTCAAGAAGATTATGGGACCTAGATGCCCTAGGAATCAAAGATGATCAAGACATTTATGCAGATTTCAAAGATTCTATTAAGCAAAATGAAGACGGACGCTATTGTGTTAAATTGCCATGGAAACAAAGAAACTATTTTCTGCCAAAAAATCGCGAACTAGCTGAGCAAACAGTCAAGAGCCAAAAGAAACGAATGAGCAAGCAACCAGAACTGCTAGAGAAATATGACAATATCATAAAAGAGCAAGAAGAATATCATAAAATAGCACACCACTTCGTCGTTCGAGATCAAGCTGAATCTACGAAATTTCGCATTGTATATTATGCCTCCACTAAAGAGAGAAGGTATGCCAAATCTTTAAATGATTTTCTACACATTGGAACAGCTCTGGAACCATTGCTATACGACATAGTAATCAGGTTGAGACTTCACAAGTCAGTACTTATTGGTGACATCAAGAAAGCATTCCTACAAATTGAAGTGGTACCAGAAGATAGAGATACTTTACGATTTCTTTGGGTAGAGAGTATGAAAGACAAAAGCCCAAAAAGAAGGGAACTGCGCTTCAATAGAATGATATTTGGAGCAGAACCAAGTCTGTTCCTGCTCAATGCAACACTCCATCACAACATCAAGCAATATGACACAGATCCAGCATTTGTTAATGAAGTTTTAAAGAGTTTGTATTGCGATGATTTTGTTGGGGTGTCAATTTCTACTGAGGAGCTTGTTAAGCTAAAGATAAAGCTAGAGCAAAGATTGAAAGAAGCTAAATTTGAAATGCACAAATGGAAATTTAATGACCCTTCTGTAAGAGAAATATGCGCTACAGAAGAAGCAGCCACAACTAAAGTGCTAGGGCTTCACTGGAACACTACAACAGATAGCATGTCAAAAAACCTCTGGCATGTTGTAGAAAGTAAGCACATCTTACCTCAAAGAGGAATTCAAAAGACAACAGCATCAATCTTCGATGCATTTGGAATAGGAAGCCCCAGTAATTATCTTGGCAAAGATTCTTTATCATGAAGTATGCCTCAAAAAGCTAGGCTGGGACGCACAAATGCCATCAGAGCTAGCGAAGCTATGGGAGTCCTGGATCAAAGGCATTGAAAGACATCCAGAACCAACGTATAATCGATGTGTCATCTAGCATTTAGATGAGCCTATACTTGATATCCACCCTAGTGGGGTAAGCAGATGCTTATCAAAAGAACATAAGGCACTCCTTTGGTCCACTAGCCTCTAGGCCACCCTTGAGCAAGGTGTAGCACCTACTTAGCTCCCTGTACAGTGTTACGACTGAAGAGGGTCAGCAACTTTCAGTATTGTATGAAGGCAGAGGAACCATAATCAGGTCAATGGCTTCATGCAATACTCGACAAGCAGTTTCATGCAAGCTATGATATTACTGGTTACCAATTAAGCCCGTAGAGGTTATTGCTGGAATCCATAGTTCTGGGGGCCTATCGGATTATATTTGCCTCCTAGTGTCATCATGAATATGCAAAATAAAGGGATTTCAGATCTTGGCAAACGGGGAATGGAGACTGCAAATAGTCAAAAGTTTCCAGCCCAGTGTAGTGATTGTGAGATGGGCAATCCCTCACCATCGTCCAGCGACTGCAACAACATTGGAAACTGGATGTCAGAAGCCTATATCAACAAAGAAAACTGGCATGTGTAATTCAAGAAATGCCAAAACTGAATCTGGGTATTCTAGGGATATCAGAGACCTTCTGGCCAGATAAAGGTTAGTTCAAGAGTAGTATACCAACCTTGGATGAAGCTTACAAAGTAATTTAATCTGGAGGGAAAAGACACAGAAGAAGAGTTGGGGTTATTATGAACAGTGACATTGCAAAGACAGTCTTATAGTATGTAACAAAATCTGAACGAATTATATCTTTGAAAATAAAAGCAAAACATCACAACATCGTAATTATACAAATTTTTGCACCAAATGAAGGCGCCAAAGAAGCTGACAAAAACTCAGTTCTATGAGGATGGGAGATTTCAACGCCAAGATAATGTAGTAGGTCCTTATGGAATGGGAGAAAGAAATGACAATGAGGAACCGCCAATTGATTTCTGCAAAGAAGAAGATCTTGTTCCAGCTAATACGTGGTTTGAGCAAAGATATAAAAATAGACATACATGGGAGTCACCTGATGGGGAATCAAAGACTCAAATAGACTTTATACTGGGGTCGCAGAAATATATTGGAATAGTGATAAGAATGCTTAAGTCAGACGTAGTGCAGACTGTGGATCAGATCATCACTTAGTAATGGCTAGAATAGAAATAAGGCTGAAAAAGATTAGAAATAGCAAAAGAATGTCAAAATGGAATAGAGAGGTACTCTTGTCGCCAAGCGAAAAAGAAAAGTTCAAGAATTCATTAAATAATGAGATATTGGAGTAGAAAGGGAATATAGATGAAGATTCCAGTCAATGGAAAAAATTGCAATCTAGCATTACGAAAGCTGCAGAGGGAGTATGTGGTAGAGGCAAGATGCTGATGACCACACAAGAGATGTTAGATAGGTGGAAAGAATATGTAAGGGAACTATACTCTGAATATAGACAAAAGCTGACAATAATCAATTAGGACGGTCAAAAAGGGACAAATATAACTGAGGAAGTGGTACAACAAGTTATTAAGACATTACCCACAAATAAAGCTACTGGTGTTGATGATATACCAGCTGAATTTCTTCAATGTCGTGGACCATAAAATTTAAACGTTATAACGAAAAAAATCAATAAAATATATGAAAGGCTAGAGCCTATAGCTGCCCAAATGCTTGTAAAAATGCTAATCAAGTTCTAAAGGCACTAGATGGAATAAGTTTTTCAGAGATACAAGAATGTAGTGACAGCAAAACTGTGTTATGTTGGCTAAATAACAAAAGTGAATGGAAACAATTTGTACGTTCAAGAGTCGATCAAATCCTTCAAGAATCTAATATTGACTGGCATTATGTCAATACCAAGGACATCCCAGCTGATATAGCATCAAGAGGAATGCATATGCAACAGCTAGCATCAAATGAACTTTGGTAGAAAGGATCACCTTGGATAGATGATCAGGAAAGCTGGTCATCACTGCCTGAATTGGAGAAAACTGAGGAAAGTGGAACAGAAAAACGAAGCGTAAATACTACAGCATTAATATTGGAGAAAACCCAAGAAGGACTATAAGCAATTATTGACCTTCAATGCTACAATAGTTTGCACCAAGTCATTCGAAGAACAGCATGGGTTTATCGTTTTGTGAACAATGCAAGATTGAGGAACAGAGAAACTTGCAAGGCTCTAAACATAGAAGAAACAAGAGAAACAGAATTAAAGTGGATTCAGGAAATACAAGCTAAAGTTAAATTCTTGTGAAAACTTTCAGCAACTGCAAAACAAGTTGAATTTAAGGGACGAAAATGGTATACTTAAATGTCATGGCCGTCTAGAGCATGCAGAAATTGAAGCTAGGCTAGTTCTTCTACCACGTGATGCATGAGCATTTACTGCATTAGCAACCAAAGATGCAACTCGTAGATGGAAGCACGTGCTAAAACAGTTACAGCATTTTTGGAAACTATGGAATCGTGATTATATTTCAAGTCTTCGTGAACATCATGGTTTGAACTTAGAGACACCAAAGAAGTTACTGAAGCCCAGAGCTATTGTTCTTATTCAACAAGCAAGTGTATCAAGAAGCAGGTGGAAGCTGGGACGCGTCGATCGATTAATTGAAGGAAAAGATGGTGTAATTAGAGGGGCAGTGTTGAAAGTAGTATCAAATGATCGAATATATACAGTTGAACGCACTCTACAAAAACCTTGTTTGTTAGAGCTTTATGCTGAAGAGTCAGGTGTAAAAAAAGACAACTTTGATGATGAGAATAAACTTTTGCACCGAAGTACTCGAGATGCAGCAGCCATTGCAAACGTGAAAATCAAGAACATTGGGGACAAGTCAGAAAATCAGAACTTCGTCTGATTTAGGGGAAGAGTGTTATGAGTTTGGAAATTATGGATAAAGGGACAATCTTAATCCTTCATATTATATCTCTGCTTGAGCTTGACATTATTTTAATCCTATATACCTTTGTTTTGCTTTGAATTGTTAGTTAGACATACAGTCCTCTAGAATGCAAACATGGCCTAATCATTACCAGAATTTTCTATTATAAGCAAAACAAAAATCGAGTAGGAAATTGGGAATTGGGAAATCGAGTAGGAAATACAATAGTGTTCAACCGAACTGCATTCGCCAGTGAACAGAATGATGGAAGACAATTATAATTATAAGCTAATTTTTGTTCATAAACAAGTTTTACCAGTACCAAATATAGATCACCTGACCATTTTTAATATTTTCAAAATAATATTTTTGCACTAAATTTTTTCAATCGGTCCCATTGGAATCTAGGGTTCGCCATGAATTGTTCTTTCCAATTTTTGGAAAGTCTTCCACCCTCATATCAGATACTTCATGACTGCTCAGGGGCGTAGCTAAAGCGACCTTTTGGAGGGGAGGAAACCCCAGTTTGCTGACAATGAAAGTTCCCTCAACCCAAATTTGCCGAATGTCTAGCATATTGAAAGTTCTCAAAAGCCATCCTTTCCCTCCTACCCCTACTGTATGTAAATTGCTAAAAAACGTTGCTTTATGACATTGGAATGAATAGTGATCGGTCAGGGGTGGATCCAGGGAGAAATCTGAACAGGGCTCAATAAATAGCTCATGGGCGTGGCTATGTTGGTTTGGCATTAATGGCCCAAATATACTACGAGCTTAAGCAGCAGTAAGGCATTCCAAGACGCTACTTAACGCTGAAAATGCTTTTTTCCAGCTCACTTTTGCCAGAGTGGCACTTCCAAGATTAATTGAAATCGCCAATTTACAGTCTTCAACTATAATTTGATATTATACCATGACTCTCATTGCTTCTCCGTCTATTGCATGACTTCAATCAAGCATCTATTGTGTATATGCCAAAGTGAACTACTTTTATCTGTGACGAAAGAATTTTCCAAACTGGGCATCTCCAAGAGATGCTCAATAGAGTACCGGAGTGATGACGTCATAAAAATCCATTTTTAGAATTTTCAGTTTTTGACCACATTCAGTGAAAGAGCAGCGGAAAATAGGCATGTGTTGATAATTTGAAGTGAATCGTGTTAAAATGGGATGAAATATGGCCCATAATGCCCATTCTCAATATCTCGCCAGAGGGCACTGTTTCAATATCAACAAAAGCATGTTGAGTCCTCGAGCCCTGGTCACGGAGTATCTTGTTCTGACCAGGGCTCGTGCCAAAACTGTTTAGAGATCTGATTGGACCAACCATACTCAGCTCGAGACCATGCATATAAAACAGGAATGCAGGGCTCGGAAGGAATGCAGCATGTGTTAGAAAAGCTGAATAGTGATTTGATGACCCTATTCCCAATGTGATAACCAGGGGAGGACCCAGCCAGTAACTTCACTGCTGCACTGGGCGTGGAAACCAAAAATGTTGTGACCACGCCCTTAATTACAAGGACTTTCAAACTCATAGGAACTTTTGGTGGTCCTCGTTGAATCTATAGGTTGCATTCTTTAAAGCAGTATGTAAGTGCAGATAACTGATTGGATAATGCTTTCTTTGTAGTCCTAAAAGACACCTGGTGGATTAGAGGTGGTTATTCTGAGAAAGAGTGAAATAAGCAGCGATGGGGTTTTATTAACATTATCAATGAGGAGTAAATAACTACTTTGATATTTCCCGTTATAATTCAGCCAGCTATTTAGGATTGAATATCTAACCAGAGCCCGAGCCCCGGTAGCCCTGGTATGGATCCGCCACTGTGATCATTGCCAACAGAACAGCTTGCTGACCAGATAAGTTCAAGTAAATTCAACCTTTCCATCCCCCAGCTAAAGGGCTCTTGCGACGTCCCTGTATGCAATTCAGGAGACTTGCAAAGGGGCATTTTCCAGCGTTGTAGAATATGCATTTGTAAAAATTTTTCCCCCAGACCCCCTTTCCTACCTTTGTGGTATTTTCCAGGCCATTGGTTTCACTGTAGCCAATATAAATGGCGTAGTGATAAACAGCTTCTCGACACGATCCCTCCAAACTCCTCCCTTTCCTTGTATTTCCAATAAGCAGTTCCTTTACGATTTAGTGTAGCTGCCACACCTATCTGGCCTGGTTGCCCCCCGCTCCCCCCCCCATCTTCTAATCTTTTGATAGCTGGCTTCGTGACTGGTAAGAAAGCGCCCATATATTTAAAGTGGAGATTTTTGCAGGTATTGGCAAATTTTGAATGCGTCCCAACAAATTTTTTTGCTGATGTCATTATGTAACATGTGGTGTGTCATATGACAAACCTATGCTCAGTAATAAACGCGGATGCTTGCAGAGAAAGTTTGCATTCGTCAGTGAGCAGTAGCAAGGGTTACGAATTGAAGATGCTTGTGTTACTGCTAGCATGTGCAGTTGTTGCCCATGGGGCATTGATTAAGAAGGGGTACATCCCTACTGAATTCCAGCCCTTGTCTCAAGAAGTTATCGATTTTGTCAACTCCCAGAAAGATTCGACATGGAAAGCTGGGAGAAATTTTGAAGGAGTTTCTGTTCATTACCTCAAAGGATTGATGGGAGTAATAGAAGATCCAAATGGACCCAGACTGACTGGTATCCAATCCTTCTTTACATAACTAGCCTTTAGCTTACTATTTTTTCAAATAGTTACGTATTCTATTTGTATTTGGAAAGCCAACTAGCTGGGACTAAGGGCTGTACTTTTTAGCCATCACGTTTGATGTTGCTAGGCATGGAAGTTTTCAAAATGATTGTTAGTTTTAGCTCGTCGCAAGATGGGAGAATTACAGTATTTAGCTGCATTTCAAGTTACGGCACAGTTTGCAAAACGGTATATACACACAGCTCCTGTAATCTACAGAATTTTGGACTGAAATTTTCACTACATTTCTTACTGTATGTGCAGTAAAAAGCATACCATTGCACATGACAGTCACATGATTAACACAGAGACTAGTTACCCCACCTTTGTAAGAAATGTGGCTGTAATTTTGCTCAGTGAATTCTTTTGGAACTTTTTTGAAAGTTAATCTTGATTGCGGGGATGTGCTGATGGGGGGGGCATCGCACCCCCAATATTTTCAAATTTGCTAGAAAGTTGGTAAAAAAGTAAGCCAGTTTGCAAGAGGGCTGGCCACAGTATTTGCTGTGACATTTTTTAAAAGTAACAATTGTTGGTCAATTGGTCAGACGCCCCCCCCCCACAGAAGGTATCTTGGCACATCACTGCTTGATTGGTATGTGGAATTTTAAAGATAATGCAAGTTAAGTTGTGATATGGAGGTAGTTATATTATCATTAGAATACAAGGAAGGTCACTCAGAACACTCATGTCACCAAAAGACCATTAAATTTTTTGCCAGAGTATATGGGCAAATGCTTTACTATATAAATTGATAGGTCAATAAATATAATGGATTTTGATCACATAATTCTTAGATTACTTAAGGCAGCACACTGCCAATTTTCTCCCTCCCTGTGGGTCTAAATTACAAGCTCCTACGTCAGTGCTTCCAGGACTGCCACATCCACCAGCCAAACTGACTTGGCATAACCAGTAAACTAGATTTTTTCTTGGTATGGTAGAATTAAGAGCAGATCATCATAATATTTCTTTTATTGAATGAATGATTGAAATCCTGCGGATAATTACCAATAGTTTATACTATTTGACTCCTTCTTTGATGCAAAAGCTCTTTTCCACATGTCTTGATTATAAAACTCTCAACATTTCATATATACATAGTATGTTACACATGAAATTTTGTGAAAACCCCAGAAACCACAAAAATCAAACATCATAGCACTTTTGAAGTAAGAGCTGAAGCAAGCAAAGCAGGCATGCTCATGCAGGAGTTTACGGCATTGAATTCTACCCACACATGCTTACTTCACTTAACTCAGCTCTTCCTTCAAAATTGTGGACTAAGCTTTACAGTGAGTTTTTTTGCATGGTGTTGTGAGCTGTCACAATCATCATCATGTTTACAAGCAATCTTTTGTTTCAATACAATTTTCTGATGGTCAAGAACATCTTAAAAGAAGTGGTACTTCACAATTCTTATCTTCATTGCTGCTTGTCTTTTCTATTGCTGTTGCTGTCCTCAAGATAAGTTTATGTTGCTCTATTAAGATTGCATGTAGATACTTTTCCCTTGAAGTGAAAAAGCACAGTGTGGAAGGAATCCAAATTCCAGCAAGTTTTGACTCACGTCTAGTGTGGCCACACTGCCCTTCAATCAAAGAAATTAGAGACCAAGGATCATGTGGCAGTTGCTGGGTATGTAATTATAGAGACTTGCTTTCCATTTATTCCTATCATAAGTTCATATAATTAGACTATATATTGTTCAAGTATTTAGATTTTTTTACTAATTATAATGCTTATCTTCAGTGTCATTATTTAATACAACATTGTTTTGTATTGGTTTAACTTTAAGTTTTCTGCAGTATACATTAGCAAACACAGAGCACAGGCATAGGAATAAGTAAATGTGTAGTTTTGTATCAGCTATTGATAGATAGTCAGTTTTTTTGGAATTTGTCAGTCATTTTTGCTACTATTATTATGGCATGGTAGGGGGGATCAACCTTGCAATGGACAGCGTCAACGCGGAAGCTGCAAACCGAGGGACGTGGAAGCTGTTGACCGCCCGATGTGCAGAAATGCACAGGAAGGACTAAGGTCTAAGGTAAGGAGGGGGGATCCACAGGTTTGTTCTTTCTAAGCTTTCTTGGCATTTGACTATTGCCGATCTTAGCAAGACTTGGGTTATTGATAATTTAGATAACATCATTATAAGTTATGTAAGGAAGTGGCTTGAACTGCCCATAAGTGCTACTATTAGTTCTCTCATCTTAAACAAGTCTAGATACGGTATCAACCTTATCTTTCCATCTAAGAAATTTATCGAATGTCAAACTGTTATACGCAATGCATTAGAATCTTCTCCAAACCTGGATATCAAGACTCTTTGGGCTGAGACTAGTTATGGTACAAATATTTAATACGACTAATTTCAAAATACTAAGCAAGTTCTCAAGTCTATTCAACGTGACCACGAAGAGCGAATAAACAACACCCTTTTATCCCAAGGTTTAGTTATTTTGTCTGTTATCAAGCATTCATGCCAGAATTTAAAAGGCTTATGGTCAAGTGTCCAGCAAAACTTGCCTAGGAACATTTTCAATTTTTCTGTGAAGTATCTTAATAATACTCTTCCTACTCGTAAAAATCTCTGTAAGTGGGCAGTTTCTCAATCGTCTAATTGCTCCTTTTGCCTCCAGTCAGAAACTTTACAGCATGTTGTACCCAGCTGCAAGTCATATCTAGATGAGGGCAGATACACTTGGAGGCATAACTCTGTTCTTCTTTTTCTCGCAAGCACATTCTTGTCACTTAAACAATGCACTGTTTATGCTGATCTACCTTCCTTTCTATCTCCATGCTTGATTACGGGTGATTCTTTGTGTCCAGACCTTCTTCTTCTTATATATGAAAAGATACTTTACATCCTTGAGCTTACTCTCAGTTTTGAAACAAATATACAGAACAATAGTGATCGTAAAGCTGCCAAATATAGTTCACTGATACATGATCTTTCTCTTTCTTATAGTAAAGTTGTGTTCGTCAATCTCTCTATGGGTGCTATTGGGGTTATGGGTTCTTCCTGCAATTCTCTTTTATCCTTACTACAAGAGTTACATTTTGATAAGAAATTACAAAAAGAATTATAATGAAAGCCATGAACATCTCTATTCGATCCAGCTATTACATTTTCTGTCGTTGAAACAAGCCTTGGACTAACCCTGAACTTTTAACTATTTAATTTCCCTTTTCCTTGTTTGCTTACTTCCACTGTTTTTGTTTCATTTTGTGTTATGCTCTATACAAGCAAGCCAATTTTACACTGCCATGTACTTGAGAGGTGTATTATTGTATTTAGTTAATGATATATTCATATGAGAAGTTTAAAAAAACATTATGACATGGTAGGGGGGAACCAAATTTGAATGTCAGAAACTAGTTGGCTGCTTGCTTTTTTCATTCAGTTTCATTGTAAACTTGTAGGATGGGTTGCACTCCAGCAGAGCTGATTTTCAAGGGCTCTTCAGTTGAAAACCTAACCTAAAATATGTAATAATTAACATAGCCTACTTACAATACAATGGTATTGTCAAGTGTCAAGGTGTTTTGTGTTAAGAAAGCTGATGGATAAACATTTATGAAAGCTGGAAAGATCTGTACAGACATTTTGTTTTACACTATTATTTTTTACAGGCATTTGGTGCTGTTGAGGCAATGTCTGATCGTATTTGCATAACATCCCATGCTACTGAGAACTTCCATATTTCTGCTGAGGACCTACTTTCATGCTGTGATGGATGTGGTATGGGTTGCAATGGAGGATTCCCTGAGGCAGCTTGGGAGTTCTTTGAAGAGCGAGGACTTGTTACAGGTGGACAATATGGAACAAAACAAGGATGCAGGCCATATTCAATTCCTCACTGTGATCATCATGTGAAAGGCAAATATGGACCATGCAAGGGCATCCTCCCCACACCTAAATGTGTGAAGAAATGTGAAGCAGGTATACTTTGAATTAACTTAATGGCAATTTGTTATATTGGTTGTGGCTCTAAAGGCTGGTTTCCATATAACTGTAATGATCGGAGGATTACCTGTGTGTTGCTGATGCACACTGCAGGTAGATGATTCTATATAACAAATTTTTCAATACCTACACCTGTAACTATGGGATTACTGTGATGACATATTTTTAAACATCACTTTTCATTGCTGCACCAACTTTACATATTCTAATCCAATTTTGTAATAGACGAGTCAAGATTCCAAGCAATAGTATTGGCTGGCTCAGGTCACCTGACTGTGAAATACAAAAGGGCATCACAGTCATCACAGGCAAACTGTTTGCATATGAACATTACCTGTTGGAGACACTAGAAGCATAGCCAGAATTGCTGGAAAAGTAGAAACCAGTTCTATGTTTCTGACCCTTCCGATCTGTCACAAGCATCACAGCCAACCTTCCAATTGATGTTCCCGTTACAAGAAAGACTGCCTACAATGTTCCTGCAATCCATCGGCAATGCATCACAGGCAGCCTTCTGATCTTTACAGTTATATGGAAACTAGCCTTTATTGGAAGTTATCTCAGCTTTCAATTATTGAAGTTCACATGGTTTTTGTGGGTTAAGGTGTGATGGCTAGGGGGTCAAGGGAGATTGAAAGCCTGCGCCAGACACTAGTGACTTGTGCTAGAAATTCTACCACTGAGCAGAGTAAAAAGAACCATTTTGTGGGGCTTTACTGGACAATAGTCTGATAATTTTTACTTTAAGTGTCCCACAAACTTATCCTGAATTGCAGCACTGATCATGAAAGTTCTGCATTTTTATCAGAAATACAGAATTTATGATAAGGTCATTTTCTCTTGGATGCATAGTAAATGATCCATAGTAAGCTGGAGTGAAGACAGTCTTATGGCCTTCTAGCTCTATAGGCAATTGAAGTTTTATGATGTAATTTTTTCTGATTTGGCCACAATTGTTATTGGCAATTTTTATTTGTTGTTGATTTCATGTGGAACTTCTTCCCTTTTTTCAATGCAGTATATTGTTTGTAATTCTTTGTCTGTCCATTTGTTTCTCTTTTAATGTATATGCATATGAAAAATTGCAATTAGCTGTAAACTGATGGTTTTCTTAGGTTACAACAAGACCTATGTCAGTGACAAACATTATGGTGTATCAGCATATGCTGTAGAGGGCATAGTTGAGAACATTCAAATGGAGATAATGAAGCATGGTCCCGTGGAAGCTGCATTTACTGTTTATGCAGATTTTCCTAGCTACAAATCAGGTATAGTATGTTTTGCAATTGTGTGCTTGTATTGACCATGTTTGTGAAAGTTAAGTGCCAGAAATAAAATGTTTTGGTGCCTTTTGTTTTGTAAGCAAGGCAGAAACTGGGAATGTACCCTTTATTAGTCTTTATCCTGCATATGGCATAGTCAATTCATCATGGATCTATCAGTTAAGGTAAATTCAGACTGGATACATTTTTGTGACGCTGTCCATATAAGGTGCACATTTTTTAATGCTCTGCATGTACATCAAATTTTTTCAAGGGATGCATCACTGAGCACTAAGGTCAGAAAATTTCAACTTTGGCACCTGGTGATGCTTCAGAACAATAGAAACTTTGATGACTACAAAAGTGGTAGGCAAGGAACTTTTGTGGCTCTTTGATTCAGATAAAAAGGAAAACAAAAACAAAGTTGTATGAGAGATTATAAGTAAAACCACATGTACAGAGGTGTTAAAGAAAATGTAAAACTGAAAGGAAACTCGCTGAAGGCTAATGCACTTTATGAGTTGGTACAGTTTGTTCATTTGTATTGACATTTGAAATAGCCCAGGTGCAGTCTTCTTTCTTGAATGTACTTCTCTTATATTAGTACATGTTTGTTACCTTGCAAATACAACAATAGATTGCTGAAGAACCATGTCCTGTCTGCCCATCGAGAAATCAGCATGATAATTGTAATTTGACAGAGTTCCTTCTGCTTGTGGCCAAACATTTTGCAACACAAGAGCAATATACAAGCCCTGTGAGTGTAGGCCATTCTATGATTGTTTACAAAATGCATGCATCATTACACTTTCAATATAAACAAGGCAAAAAGGGATAGGGATATGACATGATGCTATGTGATGTGCTGCACTACACCACATCCAGTTAGAATGCACCTTAAGTTTATTATTATTTAACATCCTCATTAAGGTGCGGATGCTGATAATCCTTAACCATAACTTTTTAACCTTAATATGATCAGAATACCTAGAGAACAAATATTATACTTTAACAGTCCTTTTTACACCAGCCATGATAACACCTGAAAATACATGTGGTCTTACTCCACTTTTAGCTAGCCATCCAAAAATAGTAAGAAACTGAAAATGTGGTAAAGCAGTGATGATTTTTTCTATTAGCTGGAAGTGATTATTTGTTTAATGGTACTTGGTACTTTAGGAGTATACCAACACAAAGCTGGTGCAGCACTTGGAGGTCATGCCATTAAAATTCTTGGCTGGGGTACTGAGAATGGCACACCGTATTGGTACGTCAATTCATTGTACAGCAACTTCCAAAATATTTTTTACAAAGTGTTACTTTTTATGAGAATCCTTCCTATTTTCATCATAGATGATCTCTGCTTGTTATGCAAAATTTTCATAAACATTCCATTCTCTTCTATGCATCACACCATGTGACTATGGAGGCATGTTATCTTTGACCACTATTAATTTTAGGCCTAGGGCCTTCTTCGATGCATGGCCATATAGTTCTTGAAAGCTCAGAGTTTTATAAAAATTCCCTTCAGAGAGTATTTGAGTTATTTCATGTCATGCATACATAGTCTAGAAGGGGTGCTCAGTTCAAGTGAATAAATGGCCTTTTTGTCAAATCTGAATATTAGCCTGATGCTAGTTTGTTGATCAGCTTAAAGTAGTCACATTTTCCTACAATCGGTCAAGGAACTGTCATTTGCAGTGTAGATAAGTCATTATAGGAACAGTTCAATAGCAAGAAATATCTTTATTTTCAGGTTGGTTGCTAATTCATGGAATTATGGCTGGGGAGACAAGGGTAATTATTGTTCATTCTGTTTTTGATTACTTTTGAAACATTTCCTTGTATCCAGGAACCAACTGTAAAACACATAGACAAACACTACATGCACAAGTTCTTTCTTAGAAGTCATTTCAATTTCTACTCAAGCTGAGTTAACATTCTACATTTTGAGCATTTCATTGGATTTCATCAATCAATTTATCAATCAAAAGTCAGTTACGTTGAGTTGCTGGATCACATGTACTCTAGGAAAAACCATAACTGCTACTGAAAACCCATTGCTAAGTTTTATTCCATGTTAAAAGCCCCTTGATGGGTAGTTTTTAATAACTTGTTTGCATGTAAGCTAAATTTCCTTTCATCATTGGTAGGATTCTTCAAGATATTACGTGGTTCAGATCACTGTGGTATTGAATCAGGAGTGGTAGCTGGCCATGTGAAAGTTTAAATTCTACAGAGAACTTTATAATGAAACAATGCCATCTTTTATTGTTGAATTGATTGCATGACTCTCACATTTAAATTTGATATATATTGTGTTCAAAAGATCTCATTATTTCTTCCTAAGTAGCAATGCAATTCATATTTAAAATGCATTTCACATAATTCTTACAAAACACAAGGTTTCTATTATCAAGGTGACTAGTGTTTTTTGCTTTTGAGATTCCCTGAATTTTTCCTGATTTCCTTTACCGAATTGGAAAATTCCAATTCATCAATCTGAAAATAATTTTTCAATGGATGAGTGCAAAATTCCTAAATAATATGTATAAGAAGGTCATAATCTCAAGGCATGTTACCAATTGTTGTCATCTGGGAATGAGGGTGTTGTGCAAATGTTCTCAGATGGAGCTGACTCCTTTTGATCATTTTCATACCTCTGGAATTTGCTGCATTAGCAAGTAGTGTTTATGCTTCTATCTAAGTACCAGATCCCAGAGGGCCCATTAGGAAAATCAACTAGCCATTGGTTTTGATACAGGATCTAGAGGATAAGCAGAAATTTTCATTTTGAGGAGGCTCTCTGTTGTGATTGCCCATTGTCATGGTGCTCTGAGTAAAAGAGCATAATGGAAAGATACTAGTAAATGAACTCTGTATTTTAATTGAGTGATACGTAAGGGTGATTCACACTTCCTTCAACAGGACTTGAAAATGTTTATCATCCTTTTAATTGCACATCTTTTCCGGGTTTGCAATTCTCTCATTGAAAGTTTCTGGTTCTACCATCTGCTATCAACTTACGATTTGGCTGGAGAACCAAATTACTGCCATCATTACTCTGCTGTTCAATCTTTTTTGCAATAAAAATTCAGGTTCACTACTCTAATGGTTCAAAACTCCACTACTGCAATTGCTGTTTGTGTAAAGTGGAACCATCAATTATATTAATTCATTTCCATACTAAAAACAGTTGCAGTCTCGTGAAGGTAGAGCCAGCACAAAACACAAGTCAACAACTTTTACCAGAGTGCCACAGCAAACAAACTAGTGGCCATCAGATGGGCTTTTTCGAGTTGTAAATCTTATTACCAGTTGAATCTGTTGAACATCTTGCAAACTTGAGCAGAAGGGCATTCATCGACAATGAAGGCCCGCAAAGGTCCCTATAAATGAAATAAAATCTAAATTCTTATCGTTGCAATCGAAATTTCTTGATAGAGCCTATATCCTACACCTAGATCTTAGGCTATAGCAAGACCATTCTCATTAGCATGCACCAATATTGTCTGTGCCAATAACAATTGCATATGATACTTGACATCAGAAACAATAAGCATATGAAAGCTAACAAGCTCGTTCATCTGCAAGCATTCAATACCCACACATGTGTAGGAGAAACCTCGATCTTCACTTCTATGTCTTTAATAAGGATGAGAATCGTGTACAAAATCAGTTGCATTTCTTGGCAAGTACAAGAAGAATTCGTTTATTACTTCTTGTAGATACGCATAGACTTCACAAAGGTTATCACGGGTCTCTTTAAGAAACCTACGTATGCCCTAATAGGTGACTCTCCATATAAACAAAGGGGGCCATCAAATTTATGACGTCTACAAAATATTCATTATTGTTCATCCCCCTCCTCCTTTGACGGACATAGTCTGAAATGTTTAGAAACTCTTACGACGTCTAAACTGTGTTACCTCTCCCCCCCCAACACCCATAATAAAAGCAACCAACTTGAGAGAGGTGTAGGACTATAAAAGGTGCTGGAGACCACGCCCCTTGATAATGAAGTCGCCCCCATTTTTCACCTTTGTTATTGTCCTTTCTTAGGAAATTAATTCTGCTATAGAAGGCCGAAGCCTTGACAATAAAATCAATCCTATTACTACAAAACACAGCTTCTACGAAAATATTGCAGAATTTACTGAACGGTAAGAAAATGATGGGAGGCATCGCACCCCTAAACCCCTCGGGAAACGCAGTCTAAATGTCTCTTGCCCTCACTCTCTTGTAATACGTTATTTGAAACATTTAGAAATGAATATAAAATGATATGTTGAACGCTCTCGAGATGGACGCGCCTCTGAAATGCGACGGTTCTATTTGCAGTCGATTTTAATGACTTGCATGCAAAAATGGTAGAGTAGAGAAGGGACGTTTAATTTCTCAAATACCCCCTCTCCCTGCATCGCCTAAAAAAGTCTGAAACTCATTGAACCTCCCTCCCCCTTCTTTGCGGACGTCATATACGTATGACCCCACATTGTATTGAACTTGAATGTGTACTAGCCCTCCCTGTCAGAGGTATTGCATGAAAGGTGAATGGTCAACCAAACACTTAGCCATACTGGATCTCCCCGCCCCCCTATGCAATGGGCACAATCATATGAATGAATGGAATGAACATTGATTACTTGATGTATGGTTCCAGCTCATCACGAGTCCATTTCACTCTCACTTTGAACAGCCTGTTGAATCTAGAAATGAATGATTCAGTAAAAATTCAAAGACCAAAGGTCATAAATCAGCAAAAGTAAAAGACGTTGCAACTTCTTTGTAATAACTATTTGTACTGTTTTCTATTCCTGTTTCTTGTAAATTGTCAAAACACTATTTACTTCTGCTTTAGAGTCGACTCCCCTTAAGTCGCAGTCGCAGATGGGAAGTGGTTCCCAGTTAATGAATGTCGGGTACGCACGCTGGAACGATATTGGGGCAACAGGGCACCAAATTGCATTGTCAAATCTTTGGGACCCAAGGCATTTCATTGGGAAATTTTTGCTCCGTCCTGTAGCAGAGTCTATATTTCATACAGTCATACAAATAGCTCCCTCTTCCAATCGTATTCTGCTTTTATACTACATTTTCTATTAACTTCTTAAATATTCCACAATGTCATTTGTTTCATGGAGCGATCACGTTCCATTTCAATTAAGAAGCGTTTAAAATAACTGCAATCTCTACTTTCTGTGAAGGGAGAAAGGTAAACAAGTCTTTCAGTAGCTGCTGGATTTCTTGTTGCCGTGGTTTACTGCAATTCTACTTTCTTTTAACTCCATCTGCCATGATTAGCACAAGAGCTTCTGCTACAGACAAGCTGAATGTCTCAGCTGTTAATCTGATGGTTCTCGCTAAGCGAAGATCTTTGAAAATGCGGCAGTTCTAAGTACTGTATTCAACAAGCAATGAAGCTTCAAATAAATGATTACCTTTCAGAGGGCTCGTCCGGTAACTCATAAGCTGGAAAGTGCCAAATGACTGGGGGGTGTGAGTTAAAATCCTCCAAAACAATCCCCTAAAACGAAATGATGAAAGTCATAAAGTTTTTTCATACAAAGCACATATCAAGCGTACTGCTCGAGCAACTGTTTGTATCTTTGCCTGAATCTGTATCACAGTTTTTGTAAAAGTGGCCAATGAGGCCCATTTAGGGGTTCTAGGGAACAAATGAACACGCAAAATCTATCAAGGGAACATGGCAAAAATTAAATGAGAACATGGTAAAATCGGGCCTTTCCAGGGAACATTTCCATTTACAGATGCTCAAGTATTTTTGCACCGCGGCTTGTAGAGTGATGAATTCTGTTCTTGGTCTTCACGATTCAAGAAGGTCTTCACGATACAATAAAGTCTTCCTGGCATACAATATGAAACAAACCTTTAGAAATACTTAGACGTATTTATTAGCAGAAGTTATTCATGTGTATTTATATGTACTTTTGAAGCAGTGTTTTCATTTTTGTCATGTTACGTGTTATTCATGTTAATGGCCACGGAGTTGTCACGACGTGTTGCACTCCGTACTGCTAATTGTATGTAGTATAGTAAGATCATATTGAATAGTAAGATCATATTGAATAGGGACAAAATAAAGCTGGCTTGGAAGATCAATTCTTCCTCATCAGTACAAAGATTGTCGGTGAATATCAGTTCATTCCATATTGCAAAGGGGCATTTCCAGACACCATAGACGGCATGGCATTGTACAATTTTCTCCAGACCTCCACTTTCCTACCGCTTCTCTAGAACAGTTTGCAAGGCAATTGAAACACTCTTTGCAGGGCAATAATGATATCAAATAATCATGCCACAGGAATTCAAGTGCACAATCCAGCGATACTATTTTTCCTCCGGTGCACTGGCGTGAGATAGCGTTGGGCTACAGGCATACGACAGCAAGAGCAATTGTCAGCATAGTTTGCTCGTATTTCTTCTTTAAGTTAGCAGATCTGTTTTCCTTCTGGACATAAAGATGAATGATGAAAACACCTTTTTTCCTATGCTCCAAAAGGGTATTTCCCCGCTTTTTAGAGGGCGTGGTTCTAACAACTTTTCCAGACCCCTGTCTTCTTTCCATTCTACCTCCGTGATAGTTTAGGGCTAGTTTTTTGTCATGCGATAGTAGAGCTTGCATGCCTCTATGTCCAAGAGGCAAGGGTTTGGGTTCTTGCTACCAAAGCTTACAGGCAAAGACCATAAATTCGTCTCTTGTATATACTCTACATGGAGTACTTACACCGTGGTATCAGTCAAATGAGAATATTCATACACGTTTTTTTATAAGAAAGTCATTATTTTGCCTGAGCTTCAATTTTCTTAACTTTTCCCGAAATTGAGCCTGAGATTTTCTTAAATTTTTCTTACCTTTTACTGATATAAACTGGCTAGAATGGTATACACTTTCGTTAATAACATTGTATACTTGAATTTGAATTCCATCTTTAACATTTTGAATGCAATAACAACGAACTACCGCTTTTTGGCCTATAAAAACATTTAATTTCGGAAATTGAGCCTCGTGATTTTCTTACGATTTTCTTAAGATTTTGACGATTTGAGCCTCATTTTCTTATAAATTTTTTCTTATAGAAAAAAAACGTGTAGCTAATGAAGGTAATGTTGTATCTTACATTTATTATCACTACAATTGCTTTCTTTTAACTCTGTGGTCACATGGATGTATATTTCACAGGACAAAACCCAATATTTCAGGGCAAAAACGTATGATATCCCCCCCAACGAAATTATGAAGTTACGCGCCTGCTTGTGTACCTACCCAGAATCCATCACGCTATCGTCGCGCCTTCTTTTGCACACTGTATCTACTGAACTACAATCTTGAACAAAAATTATGAGACAAGCTCAAGTATTCGCAACAAATGCATTACTTTCACATATTCTCACTCCCCCCTCTCTCAATGTTCACCAAATGGAACGGAGTTGTTTCCTTATCACTCAACATTTATACAAGGAGGGAGAAGGGGCTACTTTACTCCTCTACTAAGTTGAATTGGAGGATTCAGTAACTCTACTTGTATTTTGTCGTTGCCTCAATATATTTTGTCTAACATTTTAGTAGGATAGTCATTTGCTTGCAGTAAAATGGGAGTGGTTATCAAAGGGTGTGTCTGAATGATAAGCATGCGGAACTCAAGGGAGCAAGATATTTTTCTTAAGGGAACAGGGGGAAAATCGGAATCTCAAAAAGGAAAAGGGGGAATACATACCCCCCTAAACAACCCTCACCAATGCGAAAATCAATCAATAATACTGAAATACTTTTTGTTGATAATACTCACGATACAATATAACTAGACACTAAAGCAAAAATGTGGTAGGGCTACAAAAAAACTGTCGCAGCTAGGCCGTGTCGAACACCGTTTTACAGCAACACCGTTTTACAGCATCACCGTTTTACAGCAACACCGTTTTACTTTTACGTCACCAACACGACTGCGGCAGTCAATTCAAAGGTGTTGCGTCAACTCAATCTCCACCATATGTGAGCCTAGCGAAAACTCGGAGATGTCAAAGATACGCTGGAAATTATGGCTCGTGGGTTATAGAATGGAACTTTGCTATTTTCAAATTCTGTGCAATCTTGAACTGTATTTTAGGCAAGGCTTACTTTGTGTAATTCCGCACACGAATACCTAAAGTTTTGGAAATCTTTCAAAATTTGATATAGAAATATACATGACACGTAAAAGGGTAAGTAATACTAACTTTCAGTTGCTCTTTCTTCGTTTGTAATCCATCTGGTACGCTCTGTTGCCAGGCTTCGAAAAATTCATTGTAATTGAACTGAAAGCAACGCATAATTGATGCAATGTATTGTGAGGTTAAAAAATTATCAAAATCTGTCTCAGATGATTACTCCTAAAAAGACAGGATTTTTATAAATCACCTCGCACAGGTAAGCCTGAATATGAATACAAAAGTACTTCCATGATTATAGGAGAGACAGATAGATAGAATGAAAAAACATAAATTGCAAATATCTCTCAAAAACTCCAGCGAAAGATCCGTTGTTCATATGGAAAGAGCAGAAGTACCAAGGACTTCTCTTCCAAACAAAGCACCATTCAAACTGAAGAATTGTAGAGACAGATACAAGCTAGATATAGGGCAGCGACAATTTGAGTGGAAAATATGGAAATCAGCCATCCTTTTTGCGCGTTCTGAAGGTTGATCTGAGCAAAGTTCATTCCAAGGATGAATGTTTTTGACAACTCAGTTCTACAACATATTTTTCAAACGTTCTTTAAAGATTCATGTAAAACTTGTACTGAACATGTAGTGCACTGTCATACAAACCATGCGTATGAAGCACTTACCATCTATAGGTATACTCCCAAAGAACGAGAAATCTACACCTCTTACACTTGATAGGATATCCATTTAAGGTGAGCCTATCCCACATACATTCTTTTTTATGGAGCTAAATGTTGGAGCCTGACTATAGGAATAGAGAAAAGGCACGCTTCATTCTACCAGAAATTCCTAAGACAAATATTGGACATCCGGTGGAATAACTATATTTTAAAAGAAGGAATCCTGGAGAGAGCTGATGATGAAGGTCTGGGAAAAAATTTGATAGCGATACCTGGGACGTGCTCTCAGAATGGACCATATGAGAATACCACCACAGGAAATAGATACCAACGGGGAAGAGAAAACGAGGAAGACCTAGAACGACCCTTAGAAGAGCAGTGCAGCGAGACATACAAGCTGGCAACATCTCTGGGAATGACCTGGACGAAAAGGCTAAGGACTGGACTGGGTGGTGGACTCTTCTCTCTGCCGTATGTACTTGACGGTAAAGGGAGAGGGTAAGTATCGTATACAGTTTGAGAGGGTAACCATAGAACTCCCATATCAATACACTCCATGTAGTTAGAATAAAAAATGACACAACATCTTACAGATTGGCTGCCAAAATAGGACAATCCTTTTCCTTTATATTTCCTTGATTTCTCACTGATTTATGCCCTATTTTCCCTGATTCAATATAGGTCCTGAGCAAATCCCACACACTAGGCGCATCACAATGTAAGCCAACGTAAGCAAACCTTAGCCTATTCGAGCAAAGAAGCACGTCTACACTTCATCATAACTAGAAAACCAGCAATTCTGTTAGTTGCAGAAACTACTGTTCTACTAGCTTTTAAGCAAACTAGAAAATCAAGGTACTAAAGATACCAAAAAATGATTATTTTTCCCTGATATTTTAAAGGCAAAACACATTTTCCTGAGTATTCGTTGACTTCCCTGCATTCCCTGATTTGGCAAACACCTTCTGTTAGTTAACTACTATAAACGAACCTTTTCGGCGCCTCTAAGAATGCATTCAGCAAAGAACTGGCAAACTCTATCCTCTATGAGTCTGAACATGACCTCGGGCTCGTCTATAGTAGTAAATCACATATTATCATCTCTGACAATAGAGCCTCATAAATTACAAGATTTAAAAGTGAAAGTTTTACATCGTAGTCAGGCATGCCGGAAGCAAATCAGGGCGAGGACGCAGCTTTCTCCTCTAAGGAACAATGCCACATCCTTTTTAATGGCCACAGCCTTCAGTGACCGCAAGCAATTGACTGCAAGAGAGTGGCCATTTTGCTATTTCATGTAAAAATTGCTAAAATTCGAAGCACTTGAAGTCAAATAAACACTGTGAGACAAACTTTGTTCAAATTGAAACTCCGATGGAAGGAGTGTAGCTAACAAAATATATCCTGATCTAGTTTCCTTGAAAAAAACAATTTCATGACAAGGACATTTTTACCCCCCCCCCAACTTCCCCCTTTCACTAGGGCAGGAGGGGCAACTTTCCTTGCTGCCTCCCTGTTCAGGCACCCCTGACCCTGGCGCTTATCATATATTTGCATGCTTGGGTTTTTTTATTCATATCGAAAGTTTTAATGAAGAGAATACAGTGAAACATTCACATTTATATGGAGCAGTGCTTCTCAAATATGTTTTGCGAAGCCCCCTCATGGGAAGAGAAAATATTTCGAGCCCCCCATTAATTACATATAATATCAATATCTATAAAAATTGTATAAGTATACTTGCTCTCGGGAGTCATAGGCGTCCCTCCAGCATCGCATCACGCCCCACTATTTGAGAAATGTTTATTGTTTGAAGATTGTATTTGTAAGTAGTTTCCTTTCTCCAAACATATTTAACAGTGTTTCTAATTAATTCAGGGCAGATATAATTGCGCAGGTAGAAAACACGTCTTCATGAGGCTCTGAAAGTTGATGATATTTCAGTCTAAAAACATGAGCTTCCATTTGCTGAAGAACTACTTTCTCTTGATAACAAATTATATCTTACTGTTGAATGGGAAGTTGCTCTGCATCTATCATTCGCAGATGACTCTCCTTTCTAACATGGCATAGCATCCTTTGAAGTTGTATATACTTTAGCAATGATAAAACCATTTTCTCTACAAGACTTTTGCTGAATTAAACTAAAGAGACATACCAGCTCAAAGACACTTACCACTACAATCTACTCTTTCTCCAAATATCCCAAAACACGTCTGAATCACTTCTCTGTCAATGGAAAGAAGAATGAGCATCCTTAGAGGCTACGACATAACTGATGAAAAGGTGGTCTACTAACATATCAACCATCGAATGGGATCAAGCAGCAAGCAAGTACCCCCAAAATCACCACATTTATTATCAAACTACATACAACGGCATGAGGAGTACATTTTGGAATAACCCACCCTAATGGGTTAATTACCTTTTTGCAAGTCTATGATGTTTCAATTTCATATTAAATATTTTGCCCTCTTTTGCACAAATGGGCAAAGTAGACCATCGGAAAACAGGTATGTAGACAAGTCTTACATAACCAGGGTCGTGATGAAGAAGACTTACCATTCTACCCACCCTGTAAACGTGAGTATGCCTTTGACCATACACACCCACCGGAAGCTAATGAGATTAGCAAAAAAAGAAAAATTATTTTCAAGGCAAAATGGTTTATTTGTCCATACCCAAGATAAATATCGTCTGCAAGAATAAATAGTTGCATACATACCGTGGATATAACTCGTTTAATATTTCGCATGTTCTTTCCAATGGAACTGCGTCCAAATCCCACTGCTTCTCTTCTGTCAATTTCAATATCTGTGCAAAAGCTTTTTCTTTATAAGAAATATCTAGCGTTCTCCAACAACCTAAGGGAGTAAATCACAAGGTCACCCATGCAGTCAATACATATCCCCCCAGCTTACCCTCCCCAGCTTACATCCCCCATACACAAAACCACCTCGGCTATTCAAACAACACAAAGACATGAAAGACACTATCATAATCATATACCATCCAAGCAAAATGCGCCAATCCTTTCCAACCCTTTACTGATTTCTACTTCACTGGCTTGTACTTTGTCTGTTAAATCATCAAATGTATACTAAAAAAGATAATATTGAAATAGTTTAAATTTGATTACCATTATCTGAATAAAATGANNNNTATATATATATATATATATATATATATATATATATATATATATACAATGACGTCATTGCATATGTATATATGGCATGTTTTCATATCCTTTGTTTTCATCATCGTTTAAACATGCTCCAGTTTGCGCCTTGAAAGGAGAAATCCTGGCTAGCCGCTATCTAATGAGTTCATATATATAAATAAATAAATAAATAAATAAATAAATAAATAAATAAATATATATATATATATATATATATATATATATATATATATAT